>JAGXCT010035904.1:49676-111799 GCA_022495035.1 Philopotamus ludificatus | reverse complement strand
CTATAAAAGTTCAGAGATAACCATAATAGCAAAATAAATCATCACCATGAAAGGCATCACAATCTATTAAGCCAATTCGGAAGTTTCTACCGGGTCTAAAAGTCAATGTCACATCCAACCTCCCAAAAATGTTTCCAACACACCGTTTCATTACCGCCAACCGATGTAAAAATGTGTAAAAGCTCCGGAGTCTAACGAACGTTGGCACAGAGCGTTCCTGCCGCTGGTCCACCGGCATTGGCACCGAAAAGGTTAATAATATATATAACCCTCGGCGGCTAAAAGCATTTCAAGGCTCTTCATACGCGTTCGAAAAGTAATACCAGGCGTCAGCCTATTTACACAGCCATTATGCCCGGGGGCGATGGAAGTGGTCGTGGAAGACATGTTATACGACCTCATAACACATGACTAATGGACCGGATCATGTCGTAAGCGACTCCGTGTACCAACACGGCCCGCGTTATCGACACGGCCCAAAACCGAAGGCAATTTTGCATACGACGCGATCGCAATAAAGCTCGTTGGTAGCGTGTACGGCCGTCCGGGTAACGCCGACACCCAATTTGGAGATGATGTTGTCGAGATACCCGAGAATAAGCCGGAGTTTCAGTCATTATCGTGTAGAATTTTCATGCTGAAAGTCTGTTTCACGTTTTGTCTTATCGATGGAGTCACGCATATGTAGTTTTGTTATATGTACACTAGTGTGTCTAATAAATAGACGCTCCATATTTAACTGATGTCGTCGCGGCGGCTCGAAACCAACCGCGTCGTCTGAAGGATGTCTATTTATAATGGAAAATATACCCCAAGCAATTTCAACTAATCAATATGACGCGTATATGAGAAGCCCACTCGGCGATGTCCCGTCGCAGACTGAGGATACGCCGCCGGTATAACGACCGCCAAGTTCTCGCTGCACGTATCACTAGTATACGTTTCGTTTGCACTCGGAACACGTACCAAATGCGAGCAAGAAAAAATATCGAGCTCGCTCAACAGGAGCGAATATTGTTGTTTTTTTTCACAATTAAAGTCACATAACCGTTTTTTTTGCGCGTCTATTTACTTCTGACACCCTAGTCTGAAAACATATTTATGAAACTAATCATTACTATTTTGTTTTGATTTAAGTAAGGTTTGATTAACAAAACTTAACCCCTAATTTCTACATCTTATATTACATAGTTTTGCACGTACATATTTGTTTAAAGTCTAGATAGGCAAAAATAATGTTTACTTCTTTTCTGGAATTTTATAGACAAGTTTATATAGCCATTCTAAAATGTCTGCTAGATACATAACACTTTCAACAAAGTTTCATTTTTGAAGTAAGTTGCAAATTCACGTTTCCGGCGTAGTAATACTACAAAAACTTCATGCATATTGACATACAGAAAACACTTCGTGAACTTTTAACTTCGTAAAAACAGTTTTAAATCTAGTGTATGTTTTAATATCGGTTTTTTAATAGATATTGATCAAATCTAACTTATTTAAAGCTCGTTAGATGAATTTAGTGGCGCATTAAGGGTGCAAAGAAAATGAAATTGAGTTGTTTTATCTAGAGTTTCATTAAAAAGGTGTTTTGGTTAATACAGCGATTTTTTACTTGTGGAAAAAATAGATAATTATTTTTTTTTCACCAAAAACCATAAACTCTAAACACGATAAGATATTTTGAGACAACTTCGTATAATTTTTTTTATAAAAAATCGTGTAAAAATGGAAATATTCAGAACCCAACAAATAAATTATAAACCTAAGAATCTGCTAAAGCTTGTCGTTTAGTATCACTCCGCCCGATATAGTTGATTTTTTTTATTAATAGTATATCTATTTTCCATTTCTGTGTTGTTTATACATTTATTGATATCCAGCCATATAAATCTGTAGGTTCTCTTACAATTTTAAAGCTCGTTCTAGGTTGAAATCATTAATGAAAAAAACTGTTCCATACTCTCAATAAATACACAACACGCCAAATTGAATAAACGAATATAAATAATTTGTTTCTGGGAATCGTATTAAATCAAATAATCCATATAAAAATATAGTATTTGTTCTATTAGTTGACCAAGTTATTTAAAGCCGTGTAAAAAATGATTAGCTTGATGACGTAGTAAATCCGAATTATTCTTCTAATACTAGGATATTTCTTATAATTATTTGAAAAGATAAGAACGATCGATATCTGTTTCATAATTCTTTAATTTAATTCGTTTAGAAATCTGTTTAGTCCATTGCGATCTTAAGGCTTTATCTATGTAATTAAATTCTCGATCTTATCAGTATTTAATATACCATCTTGCTTTATTATTATTTTAAATAAATAAGTTCATAGAAATTAATTGAATTGGATTACGACATTAAGCCATTAAATGGCACGACCCAAGAAAGATTCTATAGATATAAAATATTTATATTCGATATAAAAACTGTGTGAAAGCGCGCTGTATTTTCATTTAACGGATTTAAATTTATTCGCGTAATTTATTTTGACGTCTTTGAGTTATTTTATTACACAATTTCAGTTTTTAATTGGCTTTTATCCATCCAAGTTTCGATGCGGTCAGCTTTTCGATTGGAAATTTTTGAATAAATTTTTAATTTAAATAAATGTTAGGTGAAAATCATTTTTTTTATAATCAACTGAATATACATATTATTATGTGATATATTGTAATTATTTATTATAGTTGGGAACGTTTTAAATATTCAAACAAAGTCTTATCTGTGTATGACACGAAATCTGAGTCTGGTCGCCTTTCGACCGGACCCTACATAGAACACAAACCTACACCTAATTAATACAGGCCATCTCATTAACAAGAATATTTATAGTCGTAAACAGAGCCTGAGGGATTGTTGTCCGTATCCTTCACTATGCTCTTAATTAAGACCGGCAATCCGCTACCAAGTTGGCGCCCGCTAGGAGACAATTAAAGTTGTTACTAATTGTAGGGCGAAGAGTTGGACTCGGTGTTGCTGTTCAAAACATCTAACGTGTCCCGGATTGTTTTGTGATCTTGGCCGAGCTTTGTAATGCCGGATATGTCGGTTTCCGACGTTAAGATACATAATAAAACTTTGAAGGGCTCCCGGTTTAAACGGCAATTAATCCTCCGCTAATGTGCTCCTGCGTGGAGTGCCTCTTGGGCTCGTAAAGTGAGTTTACGTCACGGGCATAAACGTGACATCTTACGGGTCAACATCTTCATTTTTGTTATGGAACGTAATCGACTTGTTGACGATGAAAAGTACACGGTAATTAGTTTTCCCTGAATTGTATGTCGTTACGTTTTAATATTTTGCAAAATTGTACCATGACAACGGCAACACTTTTTTATTTAGCGTAGAATTATTACTCGCTTTATTAAGTAAATATAATTATTTGTCCTACTCAAATATAGTCTAAATATCGTATAAATATAAATATTGATAAGAATAAAAAAATTGTGGCGTAAACGTATCATGAAAAACATTTTATTTTGAGAGAAAAGTTTCATTGAGTTTTTATTAATACCTGACTTATATAGAAAAAAATGTTTCCTTTTTTCATTTCGTTCATGTAAAAGTTTTAATTAATTAAATTCATATTCATTGATAGCTTAATTTTACTTTTTATAACTTTTGCTGAAAAAAAGGTCAGATTAATTGAAAATTACTTATTATATCATGTTATGCGAATTGTCGTTTGGTGATTCCTTATTATTTCTGAAAGACTGGTTTCGATTTAATTGTTGATTTCTTTGATTAGAATAAAAAAATAAGTGTCTATTATAATTTAATCAGTGGGGTTTCTTACATAATTGAACACAGAAACGTAAAAAATGACCGTTACAAAAAAAAACAATTGAAAATAAATACGCGACGCAAAGTTTTGAGTATATATTTATAATTAATTAATTATCACTAATTTCTACTTCAGTAGTTATCGAAACAATGATTGCAAATAAAATATTTAGCTTTAGGTAATTCAAGGAATATTATTTACAATTTTATGTAAATATGTCATATGACAAATAAGACTTTAAAGGTCAGTTCTGCTGCACTTTTCTCAAGTTCAGGTAATTTTAATTTTATAATTCTCTTTGTGTTTAATTGCTGAAGTTTTTTACCAAAAAATTAAGCTAACTGTGTTTTTTACGTTTCTTATTGAAGTAAAATTTTTATTTCAAGTGAATGCTCTTAAGATTTAAAAATATGATAATCTGAGGACGTAATATCTGGCAAATAAGAGGGATAGTACTTTTGAATCCAACTCTTTGATTTTTCCCTGTGTGATTCTTGTAGCTCGTGGTCTTGCTTTGTCTTGTTGCATTTTATGTCTTTGGTTTTTTAACAAAACCAATCGGTTTTTTTAACAATTTTGTCTCCAATCTTTAAAATTGGGCACAATAAACGTTGGCTGTAACTGTTTGTCCATGTTTTAATAATTTATAATGAATTACGTTCGAAATATCACAGCAAGTATCACAAAGTCGTATCTTTTTCAAGATTAATGATGGTCGAGGTGTTGAAACTGATATTTGATATAAAGAAAGAATTGTCTTTTTTTTCTTAGAGTTGTTTTACAGCACATACTTTTCATCACCAGTAACAATCCTTCTCAGAAACAGATCGTTCTCATATCGAGCGACGAAAAGATGGCTATTGTCTATTTTTTTTACATATTCTTTTCAAATGGTCTTGTACTGTTGACCAGTACAAGACCACTCTTTTTTGCTAGGGTCTGATTCCAATAATGAATTTAAAGACGTGTCATCCAGTTTGCAATGTCTTCCAGATCATAGTTTTTCTTATTTTTTTTATATATTTCGCTGATGGCCTTAGTATTTTTTTGGCTTCAATTTTTAATCGAATAAAAGTAGCATAAAAATTCGTAAATGATTCTCCTCAATCTCTGGCCTTGACAATTTTACTAGGATACCAAAAAAATGAATTAAAAGAAAACTTTAGACTGCAAATAATATTAGGTTTCAACTGTTCGGCAACTGATAACGAATTGAACTAATAAGATCACAACAAAACACTGTCATTACTTTTCGGTTTTCCTTGTAGTATTTATTTTGTATATATTTAGTGGCCATTTAATTAGAAAGGATCTTGCAATTAATATTTATATACACGGTATATACGTTCTACAAAATAATATGTATTAACAGTGTAAAATTTATTGAGTTCATAAAAAAAATGTATTGGTTCCCCCAATTTAATAAACCGTGTTATTTGAAAAAAGTGTAAGGAAATTTGTTTTGTGTAGTATAAAAAATCGTGTAAAATATAGTTTTTGTTCTCTTAGTAATAAAAGAGTTCAGTGGAAATTATTGATTGTCACAGTTACCTATAAATAATCTTATAGATAAATAGGTGTTAACAAAACCATGTCAAATCAATTCAAAAGCCTAATATGAAGCTTTTTATAAAACTGAAAATTAAACACATTGTTTAGTCCATATATTTAGAAAATTTTAGAAATACGCTTTTGCATGACCGATTGCTTTAACCTGTGTTCCGTGAAAAAAAATATTTTCTTAGAAATATTTTTTATAAAGAATTTATTTTTCTTTGTAAATATATTTTGCTTTGGCTTTGTGCTTAATCAGTAATAATTTGAACGTATCAATAACAAAATATTGACGATTTTCCCGCGGGCTATTTTTCATCTCTTTGCATAACATGACAATTATGAAGATACATAATTTCTCATTATTTAGCTTTTATTATTACGTAGAATCATTTTTTTTTTATAAATATTTTCATTTAACGATGTTAAAATAAAATTAACTTCCTTACATATATTTTTTATTTACAACGTATTGATGTCAAATAAGGCTACATACCCAAATCAAACTTTCACATCGAATCTGACCGACTTAATGACATGGATAGATAGTACTTTTGACAACTTATCGCCATGGCATATTGACACACCTAACCCAGGCCCTTTTATTACTTTTCACAGTAACCTGCGCCATGAACACTTATGACCCATATCTCACACTCAATACCCCTAACGTGATCAATAAAAGTATGACACAGTCAAGTGTGCAAATATCGTTAAATCGAATAATAAATATAAATATACATCATATACAATGTTATTAAATCTATACCTAGATTTTTTTAATTTATCACGTAACTTTCACGTATCGCCAGGATCATAAAAAACGTGATCCCGATGAAACCATGTCATAAATATTTATAACGATGCACTTCACTATGTGTACAGTTTATTATCTATCGATAAGCTACTACACGTTCGTCGCGATCTCTCTCCATATTCTGTGGCGGAAATAATAAAATGCTTATAAAATTCAACGCCGTAATAAATGTGACTTTAATATCGCTATAAAAAATAATTTTTCATGTGGAAAAACGCCAGATATTTTCCAGTGTAAAATTTTACGAGGCCAATTTTTGTGTAATATATCATGTTTCAAGTCCTAATGGTAAAACATAGCATTGACAAATATACTAACATTCATATTCATCTGCAGGAATTCCATGGTTTTGCATTTAGGGGAGGAAAGTGGAGGAAATTCGTTTGCCTTGCAGAGCGGCAGTTTAACGCGGGATTACTTGGCCAGCCTGTGCCAGAATCGTCGTTTTTCACGGTCGAGGGTTGTTCAATTAGTAACGATATATTTAATATTGTGTATTTAAAATTTGTATGTCTTTTTTTTTAATGAAAATACCCATTACATTGAGCCTATTGCAAAGTTGATTAATCCTAAAAAATGCTTCGAATTAGCGGTATGAGGACTTCAAAAAACTTCGAGTGCAAAAGGTTAAACCTAACAAACTGATTTTTTGACAGAGTTTTCTTATTAGCATATTGATCATATTCAGATGAGTTTTTACCTTTATATTTAGCTGCCATACTTTTAAATTGGTTTATATCCCCTCCCCAATTGTGCCTCTTGGAGAGATAGTTTCTCTGTGAATATATTTAGCACTAACCATGTTAGTCAATTCTTTATTCTTTCCTTGAAGTCGCAAATTTAACTCATTTAGTTTTCCTGTAATGTCAGAGAGAAATGCAAGATCAAGAACCAACTTATCATCTTCCACGTAAGGATACGATTTGTTAGCTGTTGCCATAAACTTCTTTATTTCGGGTAAAAGACCCAAGAATCTTTACAAAAACTTACAAACACGGCTCAGCAATCTTATATCGGTGTTAAAAAATAATTCTTCTAATAATGTTCTGAATTTTCGTCTTTGGAAACTGCATCCACGAATAGAATAAACTATTTTTAATGCTACATTCATCACATCATCTGAATTTAATATCTTCGAGCACAACACTTGCTGGTGGATATTGCAATGGCAATTGTAAAAACTTGGAATATCATCATCATTTTTACAAAGAGTTATAAATCCATTATGCTTCCCAATCATAGCAGGAGCTCCGGCTTATGTATTGGAAATTTCGTTTTATTAATAAAAGACTTAAATGAATTATATATGTCTTGAGTTCTCGTTTGTCCCTTGATTAGTAAAATTGTTAATAATTCTTCTGTAACAGACATATCTTGGAATCCCCTTCGAATACATACAAATAACTTTGCGATATCGGGGACATCCGTTTATTCGTCTAATTGCTAGGATAGGAACCTGCATTTATTAATATTTTCTCTAAGAATTTTATATGAAACGAAAATAAAATGGATACACTTTTGTAAATTGACCACGGAAAAAATGTACTGTATCTTATAAAACCGAACAAATTGATTCTTGTTTCGACACATCAGACAGGCGGGCGACTAGGAATGGATACGCGGTCTACGCGTTAGCCACCCCTGCTAGTTTATTTATAAAGCTTTCCCTTTTTTTTCTGGCTCCTTTTTGATCTGGACCTATATACATCAGTAGCAAACGGATTCTTTTTTATACTCAGACTAGTCATTCTAGTACTTGATTGTGTCGTTAAATTTATTTATTTGTAGTTAGAATTATTTTAATTTATTCTGAAGATACAATGTATTTATATCCAAAAATCTTTAGTAAACCCTCTAATATTTTTTTTGTTTAATGTATGTATATTGCAAACATCCGGAAGCGGAAAAAACAACTGGGACGTAAATCGACACTCGTAGGATGATTTTCATTGTATAACACTGTACAATTAAATTTTTCCATTGTTTCTCCATACCATTATTAAATTTTTATTTATGTAGCGTAAAAATTAAAAGCACATTGTAGCCATACAATACATCTCAATTTGACTTGTCTGCTCTGGGTATTCGAAATCTCAGCTCAATAATTCTGGGTATGATTAAATTAGGCCTGCGGGTATTTACGCCGGTTTTGATTACATTGCAAATGTAATCCGTGCCCGATGTATTTGAGTATTAAAAATGAATGTAAATAAGGAGAAAAATATCAACAACGAAATGTACATTTCCATATGAAAAATTGAATATATGTATGAAGAAATAATTTAACCCCGATTCTACCAATTTGGGCAATCGTACCGTTTTCATGTAATACCGCGGGGTTTTCATGAATAAAAATATGATTTATTCTCGGACAGAGCGAATGATGTAATATGGGTTGGTTGACCTGATTTTTTTAGCCTCTGTAAATATAGTTTATTTATTGAAAATCCTTTAAGATACTGAAAACTATTTTTTTAGACGTAAGAAAAATATATCGATATAATGTACGTATGTACGAAACTCGCGTAGTTGTTCGAGAGAATGTGTTTAATATAAAAAGCGTATCTTCAAATAACACGACATTACGTTGCCGTTAGACGGTGACCCAGAAAAATAAAATTCAGAACCGTTTCGAGTTCTCGCAGTGAATTTGTTCCATGTAAGAGGTTTTTGCAATCTATCACCATTCGTTTGGTTTCAGTTGTGTTATGTAAGTTTGATTTCGTTACCTAAAAATAGTGATCGAAAAGTATGCTAAATTTTTTATAATTATTTGTAAAGTTGACGTTTCATATCAATTAATTATATATTTAAAAGGCATCATTAACTGGAATTTTCAATTATGCGAAACGCGAACATTCTAAATATAGCACTCCCGCTTTGAAAATCTACTGATACTGCAGTGGAAGTCTTGTGTTAATTCGTTAGAAACATAATACACATCTGGTCGTAATTTCAGAACATAATGCCCTCTGGTTCCATAAATATTTTCTAATGTTGCCACTTAATGATATTATTCGTAAATGTAATCGCAAAAGCTAAAATGTTTACGATTATTATGCATGTACAGATGATATAAGAAGTTTAGGACAAAATAATATTATTTTATCAGAGATTTAGATTTTCTTAAATACAATAAAATAAATGTATATAGAGTTAATTGTGTTATTATTAAATAATTTATTATAATTGCCTTCAGTGAGTACAGATTCGTTATATCGCATTATAATAATAAAAAAGTGAAGTGTTTTATAAACCAAAAGTTTTTTGGCGATAAACATGGACACTTTATTAACCCGGAAAGCGTTAATAATGTGTCTATGTAAATAAGCTAGCGGGTCAACCTGCACCTGGATTACGTAGCCAACTAATGTTGTTCTTGGCGTGCTCCGAAATGGCGGAGGAAACTCCAACAACGACGAGCATGCGAAGAATGGCAAAGTAAAAGCCATACGAAATCATCATCATAATACTCTGTCCACTTTTAGTCAAATCTATGACTTACTTTATTAAAAGATATATTCATTTAAAAAATAAATAACGAGCATCTATAGCGTTTGATAAACGACTTTTTTTAATTAAATAACAAAAATCTTGGTTCAAGTTTTTTGCTAAAACACCTGGACCTGTGAATATAAAAACCAGTCTTTAGGAACATTTACAATCTCAACATGGAGGAGAAGAATTTGAGTTTGATTTTTTTTAGAAAATGATTGAACTTGCATAACCCTGAAATGAACGAAAAATTTATTCGCTAAATTTAATTTGAATGTAGACGAGACGGACTATTGAAAATGAAAACATGTACGTTTATTTCCATAGTGGAGAAACTGCTTTAGGTATAGGTATATATTTAAAGAGGCAGAGAATCGTCCAGCTCGTTTTCTAGACGGAAATGCATTTATCGATTTATCCATCAGAAAATCTTCGAGCCATAAAAGGTTATTGTAAAAACCATTTTACAGGATCTTAGGTAATCGTAGGGCATGGATTACACAAAATATATTTATGGAGTGATTTAAAACTTGCTTCTGCACAGAAATAACAAATGCGATGATATTTGATTTAAACCTGGAGTCCTTATGGTGGTGGACATAGCGTGAGGTCATCCTTTGGAGCTTGAGACTTTGTACACTGATTTTCCCAATGAAGTTGTATTCTTACCCCCGAATACCTATTCCATCTTACAGTATATGGATCAAGGTCTAATAGCCGCATTCAAAGCTTATTATTTTTGAAAAACAATGTGCCAACCCATTTAGGACACAGATAGATGTGAAAGATTTGTCTTGTTAGCTTGGTGGAAATAACATAATACAACGAATGTTCTCAAATATATTGACGAAGCATGGAATTAAGTATCATAGTCGTGGTGTTTGGATAAGGTTATTACAGGGAATTCTGAACGACCTCACCGACTAAAAAAAATATATTTAAAATATAATAAAAGATAAAGTACTTTCTAAAGACACAGAACTTGTTGAGGTAGATAATATCCAGACATTAATAAAATCATAATGCGAATCCCTAACTAGTGAAAAGCTGCCAGAAATTGGCTGCCATAATATGTCTCCGGAAAATGACGTATCGGAAACTGTCCTGAGTGTAGAAATCGTTAAAAAATCGCGGAACAATTAAATCTGAATTTTGTTATATATAAAACAAAAATGGTACTAATGTTTATTTCATCATAAAGGTATTTATTCGAATTTTAAAATGTTTTTTTTTAATTGCCCGTTGATCGCGAAATTCCGCATATCGTAATCTTGTCCAGAACGCATCCCCCGCGATATACCTGCATTTTATACATCATAATTTGATATTTATAAAGTTTGTTTTATTGTTTCAGGGTCAGTCCAATACCGAATCCAAATAAATGTATTGTGTCCACAGGTAACCCAAGCTCAATTTCTTCATGGTGATAAATGTTAGTTCTCTTTGAATTCATATATACGGCATTTGCTTAAAATATGTTCAAAATCAGATATGTTTATCATATAAGTTAAATTGAATGAACATTGTATTTAACTTATAATTAGGTTTTGTCTGAATTTAATTTTATAATATTATACAGTTTGGTACATCTCTGTTACAAATTGGTATATATGTTTATCACCCACGTTTTATAAACTATGTAGATGTACACATAAAAATTAAATTTCGCGGATTGTAATTTTAAAATAAACAAAGTTTTTAGATGATTCAGCGTGATTTAATTATGGGATTAAGCAACAGTTGTTACAATGTAAGGATTTTTTAAGAATAATGTCACTCCAGTGATTTGAAATTGAATTAAATGGATTAATGGATATTATAATAATTTGTAAAACATTAATGTAAATCAAGTCCTTATATTGTAATAGTGTTTAATAGATACCCCACGGCGGCTTGAAACCAACGGCGTCGTCCGAAGAGGGTATATTTATGAGGGAATAAACCCTAAGCGCTTCAACATAAGAAATTGGTGAATTCTTCATCAATATACTGACTTTAGAAATAAGAATAAATATAGTTATTTATGACCTGCTTCATAATTTTGTAACTAATTAATATGACGCGTAAATAATACACACACTCGGCGATGTCCCGCCGCAGACTGAGGACACGCCGCCCACTGAATTCTCACGGCACTTGTCAATCGTACGGTTCCACTCGCACTTGATGCATTGTGCCGGATGCGAGCGAGAAATAACATCGCGCCTGTGCCAACAGAAGCGAATATTATTTTTTTGTCGCAATTCCGGACAAGAAATATCGATGATTATTTATATTTATTCTTTAAACTTTTGTGACATGTGGGATTTATATTACAGAAGTTATTTGATAAACTTTGGGGTCACCAATAGTTGGGTCTATTGGTGACCCCGCGGTTAGGTTAAACGCGTTTATAATGTAAAAATCATTGTAAGTCATTGTAAAAATCATATCTTATATACATAAGAGAGTCATATGTCAGAACATTTATTATGATGTGACCGCAATAAAACAATTAACTGTCTCAGAGCGTATAACATGTTCATGAATGGATCCTCTTTTTCGGTATATTCTATGGAGATAATAGTTCATATGATATTTTTATTCTCAGGCAGCTTGAGTTGAGCATGTAAGATAAAAAAAAAAAATGGGAATAATAACAATTTTCTTTCAAGAACGAAAGACCGTAAAGTTAGAAAATCTTTTCTCGGCAACATAAAATTGTAAAGTTAATTTTTAATGCAGTGTGCGATAGCAAGTCAAACAGTTATTCAGTGCAGGTCGTAATTTGAAAGCTTGTTCATATCTTATGTTGATGTTAAAATAAATTGCTATTTAATTTAATACAATGTTAGAATTACATGATTTTCTAGATGTTTGTTGAATAATTTATTTCAACCTGAATCATTATCATTATCAGAAGTATTTATGTAAAACCTCTTTTTCAATTTCATATGCTTCTGATAATATCGATGGTTAAATAACTTTAAATTCGCATTAAAACGAGACTTGCCTATATTAATAAATTAATGTACTATACTTTGATTGTTCAATTAATATACGACGTTACTTCGAATATGTAAAAAAAATAGAATTGCTATACATTGTGGTGACTGGGCACGCGACATGGGCGCACACACAATAACGTGTAATCACCGTTGGTCGCCATGGAAACGCGGCGATGGAGGCGTCGCGACGCGGATTGTTGCGACAATAATCGTTTGTCTCCGCGGAGTCCCCCCGATAGGGCTCCGGCCCCGTCGACGAATAGCCGCAATACTCGTAAAAGAATTAAGCGGCAAAACCCCGTGGGGCGTGATGATACATGTAGCAGTTTACCTTGGCGAACGTGTGCCCCCGCCTCCATTATCTAATGTGTGTTTTTGGGTGTAATTATTGCTGTCGAGATAAGAGGAATTAAATTTAACTGAGGATGGCGGCGCGGTATTTCCATCCGGTTCTCGTGAGAGGCGGTTACACTATCGACGGTGTATCATTAAAATTCAAATAATGGAACGCGTTCGAATGTACATATGCGAGACGCTAACGAGATCGTAATAGTTTAGAATCTCTAGAATAATATATATATATTTTTTCAACGATCAAACGACCCGTTTGGAAAATTCACATATTTTTTTATCGCGAATTTATTTGAGTTGTGTATGAAATAATTGGACATTCTTCCGCCTTCGGGGTTTTCTGACGAGGAATTTTAGACAATTTAGTAATTTTTTTGGGAGGTGGGGGTTGTCAGCCCCAATCCCACCTCGATATCGATCGACGACACGCAGTATTTCATTTTTACTCTATTGACCACGCCTAATGTTAAAAATATAATATAATTTATTATTATAAATGTAACTCTATTTTTCAAAAAAATAAGGTAATATACGTTTTGGTTAGATATATTGGGTTGTTCGGAAAGTCATTTCGTTTTAATTGTATTTTTTCACAGCCAACTTCACATTCAAGCCGCATAATCATTATATATGTATTTTGATAGCTGATATAGCAAGGTTTGCTTGTGAATAACTTCGATTAATTCTACCCAGTAGTTTTTGGTTGGTATCCTTTCAATTATGGAAAGTGAAAAGCAGCATTCTCGGCATATTTTACTTTTTTACTATCGAAAAGGGGAAAAATGCTGTTCAAGCAGGAAACAAATTATCCGATGTGTATGGAGAAGATGTATTGATGTAGTGGAAGGCCAGTTGAAGCTGATAAAGACACAATGAATGCATTAATTGATGCAAACCGGCGAATAACAACTCGTGAGATCGCTGAGACCGTTCATGAACATTTGAAACCCCTAGGTTTTATCTTGAAGCTCGACATATGTCTTCTTTATCTTTATGGAAAGAAATATGTGCCGTCGCATTGACGTTTGTGATTTGCTACTCAAACGTCAGGAAAATGATCAATTTTTGAAGCGCATCATCATTGGGGACGAGAAATGGGTCTACAACAATGTTAAACGCAAGAGATCATGGAGTAAAAAAGAAGAACCGGCTAAAAGCACTTCAAAAGCCGATATTCATCGAAAAAGGTGATGCTATTCTGAAGTGTACTGTCATCCGCTGCACAAAGTGAAAGATTTACTTAAACAGAAAAGGTTCGAATTAATCAATAGAAAAGAAGTAGTGTTCCACCAAGATAATGCGAGACCCCATACAAGTTTGTTAACTCGCCAAAAGCTTTTACAGTTTGGATGGGATATACTGCTACAAGCCACCATATTCTCCAGATCTGGAACCTTCTGATTATTATTAGTTCCGGTCTCTACAATTTTTTTTAGACAGTAAAACCTTTACTTCAAATGAGGAAATCAAAAATCACCTAGATTAGTTTTTTGCCAGCAAAGAACAAAAAAATATGAGCGTGAAATCATGCTACTGCCAGAAAGATGGCAAAAGGTATTGGACCAGAATGGACAATGTATAATTTAATAAAATATTTATTCACTATAAGAAGTCTTTCATTTTCGTATAAAAACGAAGTTACTTTCCGAACAATCTGATAGATATCATCTTTTATATTCAAAATCTCACCGTCATTGGTGAACATGTTCTCATGAATTTATCAAAAACAGTTGAAATGTATGAAGTGGAATAACTCTGTTTGCATCATAATTAATGTTTTTCTCGCATTAATTTTCGCTTATATCAAATGAAGGATAAAAAAATTACCTTCGCCAAAACGCTAGCAAGGGTAAAATCAAACAATAAAAAAATGCGGACAGAAATATTATACGTTGGCTGAAAATATCTGGGTTAACGTTTAAAAACGATAAACCGTATAAAAAAAAGCGGAATTAAAGTTTTTGATTTATTTGAAAAACGAGAAAAGCCTGAAAACTTTAGTAATATCATTATGTCACGACTTTACACAACTAGACCCATAACAAGAGAGAAATACAGCCATATGATGAGTTCATTGCCTAACATACGTACGATTCGCCATAGTTATTTCACATCGTAAATGAGAAATAAGTTTGTTATTAGTTATCTTTACGAATTAATTAATTCACTTTTCGTACTAGAGTCCATTATAATATAACATAAAAAAATTCTCAATAAACGTTGATTTTCGTTTACTTACATGTCTGCATTTAATACTTATTTTTCATTTAAAAAAAATAGAAATCAGAAACGTCAATTTTGTTTAATATATAAATTTAAAATTGCAATTGATTATATTTTTTATAATTTGTGATTATTAGACGGTAATGGTATGAAAATAAGTGCTGTTGTGGCTAAAATTTCGATTATTTCCTTCAATATTTATGTTAATTATTTTTGCATTAATATTAGGAAATAAAAAAAATACCAGAATTAATTATCGTGTTCTGATATTTTTATATTTATACAAACGCAAACCTTTAAATATCTCACATTCATTATTTAATATAATTATACCACTCTCAAAAATAACGGTCAATTTATTATTATTTCGTTTTTCAGACGTAGGCGATCTTTTTGTTCTTGTTTTCCTTCATACATGTGTTGATTTTTTGCGAGATGGAACAATTCTAGTGCTTTCAATTCGGTTTAGTTGGGAATGTTGGAGAGCTACGACGGCGTCTTTTTTCCAAATTACCATTTACCTTTTAATTTTTACCTCCATGATGGTTTGTTCAATGATGTATCCAAATTACTTAATTTTACGATTTTTTTGCTTCTAGAAGCTCCCGTTCTTTGTGGAGAAGTTTAAGTACGATTATAGTATTTATGTGTTCCGTCCATTGAATCTCTATAATTATATTATTAAAATACTAAAATACTACAACATTCTGTATATGATTTGATATCTGGAAACCATGAGCTGGTATGGGTGTTACCACCGGATCAGCATCCCAAGTGCATAGGATAATATCAAACATTTGATTCAGTGTGGTTAACCATCCAAATTTGCAAACCGACTATATATATATATATAGAACCATTACTTATATTAAATATAAATTTATTTTGTTGTGCACATATGTTTTCTGATGAATTTTCCGCTTTGGAAAATAATAAACTAGATTTGGCCATATGAAAACATCAACAGTTGGTCATCGTAATTAATTTGGATCTGTTCCCAGATCACGTTCTCTCCGATTAGTATCCTTGGCAGAGTTATTTGATTAAGGCGTTATTGCGGAATAGTGCCTACTATTACATGTTTATTGAATAGCGAAAGCTTCGCCGACTTCATCTCGCAGAAATTTATGTTGCTCTCCTATTTTCTCAAAGCGTTCTAAAAATAAAATAATCCTCGTTGCGTAAAAGACATTAATCCTTACGGTATAACAAACACGAAAGCAGCTCTAAATATCGTGTTATCAGATTGTTATTTATTGTGATAAAAAAATATATTAAAAAAAAATCTTAGACCACAGAGAATTTATTCTCGGTTAATACTTTCGCAAACTGTATTTGCATTTTATTCGCATTTTTCATGATACATTCATACGGAGACGGTTTCGCCTTTGCTTTAAAATTTATTCGCCGTGTATAAAAATATGTATGGATGTTAAGCCGGCTGTCATAAATATCATTTTCGGTAATTTATAACATTTTCAAAAACCGTTGTAAACACTGGATTATCCCGGATTTGTCGACTGCGAAATCAGTATGACGTAAGTACGTCGTTTGTAACCCTCGTATACCATAAAACCCGAAAAATATATTCCTAAGTCTGAATAGACAACGATGCTTTTCAGACTTATTGGTAGAGAATATTTTTTATTAGCTGACATTCTACACTTATCCGATAATAATAATGATTCGTTGTTTTCTATTTCATTTTCAATTATGTATTATATTTCAATACTGAAAATAATGCTGCTGAATTATATGCAGAGATCGCAAATCGGCACGCTCAAATACACAATAATTTGATTTAAAGAATAAGTCAGATAAAAAAAATCCTTGAAGCGGATGAGAGTCACTTTATTCCGTCAAAGTTTTCGAACATTGTATATTTTTTAGCTCTCTTGTCAAACTTTGTAAATCTTTTCCGCTGAAATGGACAATAGTGAGATTGAAAACTTTTTCATCCTGGTTTTATTACAATGGCATGAGTCGAGCGCGGTTTCATTCATAAGTTATTCTTTAAAATTGTTCACTTTCCGATACGTAATTTTAATTTTAAACTTCGGTTTTGTTATACGTATACCTTTTTATATAATACCTCAATTAGTACGTGTATTGGGATTCAATCTAACAATTTTGGATTAAAGTGCGGGTCCCCCGAAAGCCCCCAGAAATTAACATTCAAAAGGTCGGATGAAATTCAAATCGCTACCAAATTTTCTGACAATAAATTATGTTATCAGATTTATATAAATTGTGTGTTTTATTTAAAGGATTAATGTTACCAATATTTGTATATTATGGAAACGAGAGACCGGTCGCTCGAACGAATCCCATTTAATAAATCTTTGCGATAATAATTTTCCCGAGAAAATATTGGATGGGAAGACTATTGTGTTTCCTTTGCTTTGTAATTTATCATTTTAGATAGACAGAGAAGTGGAAATATATTATTATCATATCGGTATAATTGGTGATTTTTTTTATAATTTGCGTTAAAATGTCGCCGAAAGTTGAAAAAAAATATATGATGGCTCTATTCCTTTTAACTTCGCGGTTGGAAAAGCGCTTAATGAACTTCCTGGTAGAAAATGATATGCCGAAAGGCAGATTGAAGCATTTCCTTCATCCGACCCACGATGAAGACCCGTCGAATTAAATCGCAAACTGAGGACGTTTCTCCACAATAAATATTATACGTATATATGTATATACGTAGCCTACATTCTAATCGCATATAGAATGTTTTAAAAAATATATCAATAAATCATGTAAGATTTAGCTTTTTTTCTTCTGTTTTATTTTATAAATTATGTTTTGATTTATGTAATAAATCTCGAAATCCTAATTGAATATGAATGTCCATGATAAGATTCTATGTTCAATTTCAACATATTTCTCTTTGATTCGTATTTTAAATGAAATATTAAAAGGTAGACAATTTTTAGGGATCTCCTCCCAGAATTCCGAATTCTGACGAATCAGTGTATGTAAAATAATTGCATTAAAAGTGAAAATCTTGAAAATGTCTTCGGTTATATTGGTTTAATATTAGTAGGGCCCGAAAAGAATCGCGTATTTCGAGTGCAGTTTGTGTCCAGACATGATTAAGAAATCATGTTTGTTATTTTTTTATGCTTAGGACTATTGTTCAGCATTATGAGTATTTATATTATTGTTATATATATATATTATATATTAATTATTTATAGTATTGTTAGGAGTAAGACCTCGAAACCCGAAATTGACGACGGACTATTAGGCATTGTATGTTTTTTTTTCTAAACCAGGCTTTAATGCCAGCAAAGTCACTAAAGGTATAAAGATGTTAGTTTACGTTTCAAAGGTTCAAATCAGAAAATAGTAGTTTAAAAAAAATGCAACGACTTTCTCTGAATTATTTTATGCATTTGGTGGAATATAAGAAGAATTATTAAATTACAAAATATTAAAATCGGGTGAAACAATTACTGCTGATTACTGTCAACTTTTGTCAACAAGATTAAACGAAAAATAAAAATCACCGTCCAATTTTGTTTAACAGAAAGGGAATAATTCTTCTCCACGATAATAGACGCCCTGATAAAGCAGGAAACGCTTTAAAAAAAATCCTTTCGATTACTTTCTCTTCAGGTCTATGGAGCACACTTTAAGAGAAAAACGTTTTCAAAATATTGCTGAAGTCACTTTAACGAGTACAGTTAGTCCTCGACAATTAATTGCATCGAGGAAGAAATATATATATATATATATTGCACATAACAGAATCTACAAGTATCTGTTATCTGTTAATCAAATCCTCTAGATTTAAATTTAGTTCTTTAGTCATTTCAACAAGATCTTGAATAACTACTTCAACTTCTTCAGTTTGTGTATTACTCTTCTCAACCAATTGGAGGATGAGCTTATTCCATACGTTACTATGAATAGATATAAATGTATTCTCTCCAAAATTGTGTTAAAAGTGGAATTGAAAAAATACAATGATGATAGAAAACAGTTTCTGATAATGACGGAAATTAAGTTTTATGATAATCTGTTAAAGAAATATTAAAAAACATAAATTTTCCATTCATAAAAAATACGCTATTTCTTTCGGGTTCCCCTAATATTATTTTTCTATTAGTTAAGCATCATTATTTACATACAAACTTAAATTAAAGTGGGACAATATAATTATTTCTATGTTATAAATCCCAATACCTGAACAAGTGTTAGTGTTTAAAAACTTTCAGCAACCGAACTACATAATTTTGTAAAAGCGAGAAACTATCTTCACCAGGTATAGTTTGAATAGTTTATATGTTTTTAAAGTCCCGGAAAATTTATAGAGAGTTTTCATGTTCTTATATACGTACGTGAGAATGTTATCTACATATACTTGGAGTATGATAATATTTTATTGTTAATTTTTCGATGTAAACTTTTATATTTGAAAGTTGCGGAATATTTTACGATTGAAAACAGTATGTACACATAAAGAGAAAATTGTAATCTGTGTCATCTGTAATCCGTCATTCTATTCCCTTCGACACGACCGGATTACCCGTGGCGTTTTTTCTTTTTTTTTTAAGAACAATTCCGTTTAATAATTCTGAAAAATGCTTCACGCTTAATGCTTTCACCGTTCCGGTATATTTATGGAAGTGCTGGCGTTTATTTTTTGTTTTTTCTCATAAATATTCCAATCGGTTTTTTTACAAAATGCTCTAGTCGTTTATTACATGCATATAAATTCTTAGGCAATGTATTATAATTGCCGATTTATTAATTGGGTACCGCGTAGAACAAACAACGCGAAAATTCTATGCTAACAAAGTTTTGTAAGAACGGTATTAGTATACAACAGTTTTGTATTAATGAATAATATCAAATCGTCTAGACACGTTCTCTGCTTAATTAGGCTCGTTATTTTTTTTATTTGTTATTTTTTTTAATATAACAATTAGCATTTTAATTAAATTTATGTGATAAAATATATACCTTCCGTCTTATGGAAAATTGCGTTAAAATTTAATTAAAATATATTTATTATCAATTACATTTTCATTATGGTATATATTTATATATAAGACTGAAATTTTCTCAAGAACATTTTAATTAATTCAGTTATACGATTATCCAGGTATCGCGATGTATTTATGGCATTATGAACAGTTTAATTTAATTTAGAATAAATATATATTTTCATTGTTTGCGAGTCATACCATACGTTTTTAAAATGATGAATGAATATTTTTTATATTAATATTGCAAATGTCTTTCGGGAGAGCTTCCTGCAAGAAACATTTCTCTTGCGTGCCGGAAAATGTAAACGGAATATATTTTAACCATTTCACCAGATAAATAATGTACATAAATATGGTTTTGCATAAAAAAAACAACCGAGTCCCTTATAAATATTGAAATATAAAGAGGGCAACATTGTTTGTGGGAAATTTTCAGATATTTAACCATTTAAACAACACAGAAATGTAACAAGCGGCCAGAGAAACAAGCATAATTTAAATGACTTTTCTCTTATTGTTATGTCATAAAACAAAACCTTATACATTTTTAGCGCGCATTAGACGGCAGCGTTAATTTAATTTTTGAAAGCTTTAAAAATGCCAGTGCAACAAAAGAGTTGACGTGAAAGCTTTTCCTGAAATATTAAAATTTTTAAAAATTC
The DNA here is from genome assembly GCA_022495035.1 of Philopotamus ludificatus. NCBI lineage: Eukaryota > Metazoa > Arthropoda > Insecta > Trichoptera > Philopotamidae > Philopotamus > Philopotamus ludificatus. The sequence continues at coordinate 90,908 of JAGXCT010035904.1, read as the reverse complement.
CACTATTATTAATTATTTCTTGCGAAAATATTGTGGATTTTTTTAGCATTTGTTGCTCGGTGATATTAATTTTTTGCGTTCTTGTTTTAATTCGAGCACGATGAAGAATATTGGAATATTTTCGCTAATAGTTTCTGTTTATAGAATCTCGGATGAAATTTTAGATGCAAACTTAGATGGTTCGTGTCTGGCGTTTAATTAAATTTATAATATAATAAAGCTACACGCCGTATTGAATAAAAGATGAACAACAGCAAGGGTTTAAATACGGATGCCATAAAATTGATTAAAGGTAGCCTTTAGAGAAAACCCTGAATAAAACCATTACTTCACGGGATTCGCTAAATAAATAAATAACTCACTGCATTTTATAGACAAAATTAAATTTATATTAGAATAATATCCTATATAATTTCTTCTACAACACATAGAATTGTAGTTTATCGTTTCAATAAAATAATTTCTTGTATTCGTAATATAGAAATAATTCAAATAAAGTTTTTTTTTTATATTGTGTTGAGCTCCCTTATACTCTTTGATACACAACTCTTTCAAATTAAAGCTCTAGGCTAGCATTCGGTCTCGCAAAAAGCTTTTTAATTTCAATTAAATAGAATTTAATTAAAGTTAGTTTTGTCAATAATAAAGTTTAAATCCGCTATATTACTTATTTTCGATTTAATTTATTGTATTGTGCACGATCTCATTCATTCTTCACGGTTCAATTCGAATTTCAACAATTTTAAGAGTGTGTGTTCATATATATTCTATCAAGAGTATTCGACATTCTTAAGAGTGGTACAATAGACTACTTTTATAACGAAAGGTTCAACGTATACTTTATAAATGATTCAACGAGAAAAATCCGAAACGAGTTACATACATATTGTGTTATAGAGAAAAAATAAATATGTTTTATTAATTTATAATCCAGTCAAGTGGGTACATATAAATTATTATATGGAATTATACGTATAATAATATAATACCCAATCGTAGAATTACCAGTTCAATTTACGTCATTTTAAAGCTCGGAATACTTAGAATAATACTGTTATTGAAAATTATCTCATTTGTTTCAATTATATAATAAATTTTCTCATCTATAATGAACAATATTAATTTTATCACACTCAAAGTAATTCCCATCATAAATATACACTCGTGATACTTTAAATATGACGTTTAGTATCTGATAAGATTGTATATTTATCTCCGCAATGTTGGAAGAACATGTCTTTTTGATGTGAATTTTTTGATACAAAATCTTTTCATATTCGAATGCACCTAGTTTATTTTTTACATTTAAATTTATATAGCTACAAAACAATAAATATGATCGTTTTTTTTAATCAGACATATACATGCAAGTTTTTAGGATTTATTTTAAGAATATTTTAAACTTTTAAACAAATTTTCATTATTAAAATCTAATCTGAAAAATATTTATTTAAATATACATTTGAAAATCGGTCACTAATCGAAAAAATGAAAAAAAATACAAATCAGCGGTTAAAATCATTTTTTTATAAAGGTAAACTAAAAAGTAATGCCAACATTTTTGGATCATTGCCTTCGAATAAGCTGGTTAATCTTTATTTATTGTCTAAAGTTTTTATTTTTAAATCAGAAGACCAATGATTTACCATTTTTCATGCTATTTGGTAAGAGATGAAAGCCAAAATAAGCTATCGAGACTATCTGCAAAATTTGTGAAGACGTATTAAAATGTCATAAATGGTTCAAAAAAATTTAAAGTGGTGATCCAGAAGTAAACTTCATTTGTGGAATCTGACTCTTGAAAAAACCGTAAGGGAATTATCACAGTTTCTCAGCTGTCTCTGGTCAACAGTACAAGATCATTTGAAAAGGATCGGTAAAAAAATATAGAAGGAATTTGAGTACCGCACAAACTTAGGTAAACTATCTGTTCATTGCTCTTGTTTAGATATGAGACTGATCCGTTTCTAAGAAGGATTATTAATAGCGAAGAAATGTGTGGTGTACAAAAACCCAAAGAGAAAAACATATGGCTTCAAATCAAGTACCAGTTTAAACCCCTCGACCACCATTAACTTTAAAAAAAGATACTGCTTTGTATTTGGTGGGATATTTTTGTCGTGACTCATTATGAATTATTAAAATCTGGACAATCAGTTACAGCCGAAGTTTTTTGTGCCCAATTAGAAGGATTGAAGGCAAAACTGATAGCGAAAGTTCTACAGTGTCTACCTTATTCAATAGATATTACGTCTTCAGATTATTATGTTATTAAATCTTTAGAGCATTCACTTAGAAATAGATTTTTTACTAGAAGACAATTTTTTTATTAGCTCAACAATTTTATGTGAGTTAAAAAATTAGCGCGGAGTACAATACTATAAATATTTGTATAGAGCTTGTTAAAATTATAATTTAGAATTTATGTGATTCTTAACCTAGTTGTGTCGATAAGGTCTATTTGGGACACCAAGTTTTTCTCGAATAACTCTTCTAATATATATCCTATTTCACATACTTTTTGCATTTGTCTAAAGAATAAATATTATAAATAATCATTGTCCTTTATTGTTTGCAATTGCGAAAAAAAATAAAAACAACAATACTCATTTCTGATGCCACGTGTGCGATGTTTTTCCTCACTCGCATCCGGTACAATTCCAAGTGCGAGTGAAACGTACTAGTGAGAATTCAGTCTGCGGCGGGACATCGCCGAATGCGCGTGTCATTTACACGTCATATTGATTAATTAAAAATTCTATTGATATTGATAAAGAATTCATTGATGAAGAATTCATCAATATTTGAAATATTTTTATCTATTTTGGAAATGTCAATAAAAATTTTACTCATATTTACAGTGATGTATATTATGTCGTAGTTATTACACTAGCAATTGCACGTGTGCACTATTCGAAAATAGCATCAAACGCATCAGCGTTACCGGCTGAGTAATTACATCAAATTTCCTTTGATACCAATTAAACGTAACATATTCTCAGCACGAGCCATTAGAATATTAATGGTCTCGTATTACCCGAAAACGGGTTCAACTAATTTGGATCGGATTTTCCTGATACTCTAATTCAATCCGGCTATCTATCTGGAATGTGTGTCATGTGAGACTATGGTAATGCATATAGGTAAAAGTAACACGAGCAAGTGCTCTGGGCTCCGATCGATTCGCAGACAGATCGGATTAAACAGTTTCCTGCTGCTTCACACTAACAATGTGACGAAAGCTTTCAAACAATTGATGATACCGGATGCAATGAAAGTAGATTTGTGGGTTAATTCTTAATTGTGGCATTTATTCAGTAAATATTCTGCAAATTCTTGTTTGTTTCTGTAAAATAATCGAATTTGCTGAAGAAAGTTCTATAGATATATCAGTTTTCGCAGTATATTTTAAATTATATTGCATAATGTGTAATTTATTATAAATTTCATTAAATATATTATCTACTTTAAATAATTCTTGATTACTTTAATTGACCTTTCGTGAATTTCTCAAATTACCATAATTGATATATTCATATTGAAAATATTCACGTAGAAGTTTTGTTCCTTTGAAAATTATTAAAACAATAATTCAAAGAGGCAGCTTTATCATTGTGGCTCTTCGTTAATATTTATTAAAAAAAATCATGCTTGAAAATGTATTGTGCAAAATAACGTTTTTCCAATTTCCGAAAATTCGAACACAGAGATCCATCGCAAGAGTGATAAATTAAGCAGCAGCTCGCTCTTCCTTTGACGTACAATCGAATAATTTAAAAATTCAATAATCCATCATTTTGGCGTGTACACTTATTCCGCAAAGAAAAAAATCTCATAATTTTTATTTCACCTTAAAATTTTTATATCCCCAGGGATATTAAGGGATGAATTGTGGCGTAAACCAAAAGCGTGTAATTTGTTTGCTGTCTGAAGTAATGTTTATCATGTGGCTCATATTAATAGCCGGAAGCGTATTCAAAGCTTTTTGTTGTGCGAACAATTGTTTTTTTTATTTCTAACAAAAATAATAACATCGAAAGAGAATTTAAAGTAATTTTCCGGATCAATAAATTATATTTATTTTAAACAACATCGCAATACAAAAATAATTCTTTAAGATTGTCGACAGATGAAAATAAAACTTTATTACTTTTATATTGGTAAATGCGATTAATTTACCGAGAGTAAATATAAAATAAATTTATTGAATTGATGTGTGCGTATATATATTTGTATCTATTTTTAGTGGATTTATTTTATGTTGTTTTGCATTAGAATAAGTATCAGGGATCTTGCCAAAGTTGTCGCAATCAACTTTTATTACCACAAGTAATCGAGAGAAGATTAAGGCATTCACACGATTAGAACTAAATTCTTTGAAAATGTTGGTTATATACATTTCTGCGTTTATATAAAAAAAGATTTATTTTTTGATAATTTATTAAAGTGAATATTAAACCTATCAACTATAATAAATGAAGATTACTCATTTTTCTCGTATGAAAATATTTATAACATACGTTATTTCTTTATTTTGGGATCAAAACAACTATGTACGTCTATTAACCTAAAAAAATATTATTATTAATGGGATTTTGTCATTAGAGAACATTGTTAGTGGGAACGAAATCAGGTCAGCAAAGTTACTTAATGTAAATCCAATTTAATTGCACTACATTCATTGGGAAATATGCCATGGCAGAATCCCTGAATCCATTTTCATATGTCGACGAAGACGTCGTTATTAATAATGCCATCGATTCCATATTTTTCGACCGTATTCCATTAACGGGACGCTATTCCCAAGAGGGTAACAATCGGGTTTCACCCCAATGACTTAAAAACTATGGGAATCCCAGCTGGCATGGCTCCGCGCCAATGGAAAGATTCGTCTTTATGGCAAACCATTCCATTATATTTTCCATTCCACTTGGGTCGGTCGTAAAAGTAGCGTTCCGCCGTCGGGGATCAAACGGTCAAATTGTCTCCGAAAGAATTTGATATCAGATTAGCGTCCGTTTGTAACAATGCGATATTAGAGTGTATCTCGTCAATCGACTCCGACGCTGTACAGGCGCAGATTTCTCTCGGGCATTTAACCGGAGTCGTAAAACTGCCACAGATCCCGGAATTTTAAATGTTTTCGATTTTAATATTCAATGTTGGTGTTAAAAATGTTATAAGCTGACGCCAACGGTGTTGAAAGGGTTATTGGATCTGGCGGAGCACGTATTCGGCTAACCTAATATGCATTCTAGTGCTCAGTGCTGAATATTAATATTTATTACGCTTGTAGGTGGTCTCAATTTGTTGTTTATTATATACTTAATAAATATGTAGACCATACTCAAAAACTATTGGATGAATATATGAAACACAAATCATTAAAAATCAATAGAATTTTTTTCAATTTAACAAATCGCGATAAAATATAAAATATTAGTGTTCGTCAAATTCTAATAACATATGTTTTTAAAAACATCGTCATTATTATTAGGATATGTAGGATAATAATTTGGAATTTCGAATTAATTTCAACTTACAAGGCTAGCTAAGTTATAATTTAATATATAATAACGTGTAATATAATACTTCAACATCTGTAACCTTAAATTTGGAAACGGTATTTTGTACATTATATGGTTTCCGGGAATTGTGTATACTAGTTTCATAATATTATTTAGAATAATACGGAACATACGGTTTGGAAAATTTATGTGCACGAAATTAATTAATATATTAAAAAAATTACAATTAGGGAATCTACATCGAGGCTTTTCGAAGAATATAGAGTTGGTACTCTAACGGTTTTCGAATACATCTGAAACTTTTAAATTTAAACTTTTAGTGATTGAAAAAGCTAAATAACCAAGTTCACAGCCTTTTTTCTTCATCAAACCCTTAAAAAAATATAATTTTCTTTCTCTCTATATATAAAGCATACACCATAATCCTAATACTAACAAATTGCTAACATAAAAAAGTTAAAGATAACAATTTGACTAAAAATATGAACAAAAAATATCGTTGTTAGAGAATTAGAGATGTTTATAGAGCTTTAATCGCTCTCAGACTGAGGTTATTAAAAATGTATTAGGTGTAGTAGAAAGTATTGTCGTATTTTTTCAATAAAATTTAAATACATTTTTTTATACATTTATTGATTTATTTTTACAAAAAATAATTATCATTGAATTATATAACCTTCTGTCATCTATTTTCCAAATTTAAAATACCTTTCTTGAAAAAATTATGCTGACTAGTTATTAAAAAAATCAGAAATGACCGATTCTGTTTGGAATGATTTATTTTTAAAAAAAGTGTTTCATAGAACGAAACGAATGGTAGTCTGAAGGGACTAAGTCTGGCGAGTAAGCAGGATGCATTAAAGCCGTCAAAAACACAAGTCATACATTTTTTTCAGGGACAAAACTGCGACATGGGGACGCGCATTATCGTGGAGGTGGAAGATTTTCTCCTAAAATTCCTTTTTTTCGAATCTTTCCCATTTTCACACTTCTGAGTGATGAACCACATTGTGCCGGTTATATTTGACAGTTCTTTGATGGTTATATTTGGGTTTTTTTCAATTTCAAATTTTATGACGGCTTTATTTATTGTACAGGGTCGTCCACTTCGAGGCTCATCTTTTAGGTCAAAATTTTCGGATTTGAATTTTCTGTACCAGCGTTGACATTTTCTGACATCTAATACGTCTCCATAAATGTCGCAAATATTTATTGTAGCGATAGTTGCACTTTTCTTCGAGTGAAACTGAAATAGTTTGCAGTTTTTCAAATGGTCTTCTGAAGGAACAAATTCGTCCATTGCGACCGGGTCGAGTAAAAATTTTTTGTATTGAACACAGGCGGAGACGTGCTCGTCGACAAGCACACAATAAAATAGCACGTCTTGACTTGTCAAAGGACTAAAAACACTGTTTCTAAAACTACCCTTTGAAAATACGACAAGACTTTTTACTACACCTAATACAAACGACGTTAATAAAATAAAACAAGCTTTTGAGTATTTTATATGAATAGAACGAAAAAAAAATATTCTGCTTAAAATAATATAATCCAAATGATTCTGAATAAAAAATGAAACTTGAAATGAACCGCCCTCGAAATGTCTGTCTAACGCAATTCCTCCAAACGTTTCTGTTATTATTCGAAATAAATTTAAGTTGACACTTTATGAAATATTAAATGTGCTTCAAAAAGACAGAATATTACGTACATTGAATACTATTATATTTTTGTGTTCACCTCGTTTTATGCATGTCATATAAATATTATTTTGAATGATGGTAGAATATATGGATTCAGATTATTTATTGAACGGGAAAATTCTTTGTTGTGTATTAAGTACGCGAAATATTTTATATCCCCTATTGTTTTCCATAAATTCGGAGTGCTTTGTGAGTGATATCCGTGTTATTCGATATAACCAGTTTTTGTTATATTGAATTTCATCTTTAAATAGCACAATTGACACATATAATCTATATAAACATTTTTAATTAATTCCAACAGCGGTTTGATCTATTGATCTTTTTATGTATTATATATTCGGCATTGTATGTTCAGTGGTTTATCAGACAAAATCACTGATTAGATCTATTAGTAATATGAATAGCAGTATGTAAACCATCTGATATCGACCATCAGCTGTCAGTAAGCCTTGTTTTCATTAGGCCATTATCACTGCTTTATCAAACTGTCCCTCAACAAAAGGCTAAAACAGCAGTACTACACACAAATCAATTGTATATTCTGCTCGTTTTAATATATGCCATAAATAGACCTATATAGATAAGCTTTGTTAATATAATAACTTTTCATCCAATTTAATTGCGTACGCATACTGTGAGTTAAAAGTTTTGTTTATTCTCTCGGTGTTTTCCAGTGTTTTCCATCTTAATAAAAAGGCGTTCGGCGACAAATTAATTATCTTTTCCGCTTGTGGGTAAATTCTTTTCGCAAAATGAAAAACACAAATGGTCTGTTTAAACTTTGATAATTAAAATACATAATAAAAAATCGTTTAAAACTTTATTCCATTGCATAAAAGCTTAATATGATTAAAATAGTTTACCGGAAATTTAAAGCGCAATTAAATGGAAAGTGAGTTGAGAGTAAAATTTCGTGCAAAATATATTTAACCAGAGAACAAAGTGGCATTTATAATTTATTTTTGTATGAACTTTTTAAACGGTTTTCTTTTAATATTAATACATTAGTGTTAGTCTTATTAAGTGCAATGTCTACATTTATTTTTGTATTGTGAATTGTCATTATTATTAGTTATTAGTATATTGAATTGTTATTATTTGCCGATTATATTAAATAAATTAACTTCTATAGTGCGAACAATAAACTATTGTTAATCTATTTAATGTGCGAGGAAAACAAATACAGAAAGTCCTCGAATTACGCGATTAGATTCCGAATGTTTTCCGAAAGAAAGCATAAAATTTAGCATTTTTAGCAAAAAAATTGTTTTAGTTATATAGGATGGGACTCAAGAAAATATTATTTTTTGCTCATATTGCACGTAACAAAAACTAGATACATGTATGTATTTATGGATAAACTATTGTATTCAAATATTGGTCCAGTGTTATTTGTCTTATAGCCATTTTTTTTCTTTATAAATTAAAGTGTAGCATGCAATATAATTATTCGCTGCTTTTGTAACTTTCGCAGATCGTTTAGAATCAGGAACTTGAACTTTGGGACCGGATAATCTATCCCAAATTCTATTTAAATACTCACCCATCTTCGCAGTTTTATATTGCTTGGGGTTGTTAAAATATTTCCTCGTCTTTTGAAAAAAATCTTCTTATTGCCCGTCCTCGAGTTTCATCAATACATTGTTGCTAATTTCTGCTGAATAGCTGTTAATTAAACTAACAACATCCTCTTCCTCTAGATTTAAATTAAGTTCCTTGGTCATTTCAACAAGATCTTGAATAACTAGGCCAACTTCTTCAGTTTGTGTACTACTCTTCTCAAGTCCGTAATCGCGTAAGCCGAAATCGTATAATTCGAGGACTGACTGTATACATTTGATTTTTTATTATTATTTTGTTACATTTTTGTATCTCAAAAGTGATTTAAACCGAATTTATTGAATTGTACAAAATATATTGTATTTTTTTACCGTTATTTCTTCCTCTCAGACATATATTATTTTTCTTTTGATACATATTCTATCATTTTTGGCCTATTTTTCGTATTTTTGTGATCATTATCTATAGGTACATGTTCCATTGGTCTTCTTTCTTGTCATGTAATTGATTTCAGAACTGTTTTCTGGAAAATATAGATATTTAACCTGGCTAATAATTGTAAATTAATGAATTAAAAATAACTAATTACAATGAAAGTAACGATTGCTAAAAACATATTTAAAATATATATTAATTGTCGACACAGAGGTGTAATATTTGCATTTAATGCTCACCAAACTTTTATTTTTTACTATAATTTGTGTTATCGATATTTATTTATTCACAGGATGAATTATGGAGCCAAATTCAAATGCAAAAATACACACAAAAATAATTAGATCTTAATTTTCAAGTTATTTTCAACCAAAACTTTAAGACTTCAATATTCGTTTTGGTACGTTTTTCACATTAAGGGGGTTTAAAATAATTTGCTCAAAACTCATAATTGGTTTCATTACTAGGAAGCACGATTGCATCTAACTAAAACATATTTTTATATTTAAAATATGTTTTAATAATATTTTATTGAATTGATTCTAATTAAATGTTAATTTTAATTAAATACAGTACTTTCGTAAGCCCTTTAAATTAAGAAGAACGATCGGCAATTCATTTAATGTTCAGATGAATTAGAATTATAATTAGTTATATATTTTCATTGAATTAAATTTTCATTTGAACGATGTAACGTTAGGTTTTCTTTTCACGCTTCCGGTTTAATTAAATAACCGTTGTTCCATATTAGGATGTTTTTGCCATTTTTTTCATCTTGTCTCATACATCATGTTGAGTTGGTTCATTTTCAGCCCTTTCTGTATTTTCTACTATTGTTCAATGGACGACGGGACTGATTTACCCTGGCAAGTTGCTGCCGTGCAAAAACATGAACATGAATCACACGAATAGGCTCCGTGATAAATCACCGAATTAATACCGAAACACCCTATTATCCTTGACTGTGTAGTGTATAGATAGGGGATGAGGAGGTAAACCAATTATTTTATTGTGGCGTCGAGTGGTGTATATGTGGACCCGGCGTACTACAACAGGATATTTAATCCAGATAATTTATCTATTGATCCACGGTGCTTGAACCATTCTTACATTTCGTAAATAAGTAATAATCAATGGTTAAAATGAATGAAAATATATATCAGTCATGGAATAAAGTAGTATACGTCTATTGAATAATATTTATTGCGTTGTGTACGAACAATTAGTTTAGAGGGTAGAAAAAGCGGAAAATAGCTAGGGTAAATGACCGCTCATATAACAAAAGCTCACATTTCACTTATATTTGACACATTGTCGTATATTTGTGATGGGTCACTATCAATGATGACGTATATTCAGTGAAAGGTAGAAAAAACCGATACAATGAAATGTAAGAAATTGATAGACATCACAAAAAGAAATGTAAGGCTTCAGTGATGTCGGTATTTTATTACTACTTCGAATGGGTTGTTTTTTTCCTCTTTAATATCAAAAGTATTGATATAATATGAAAAAATATTTTATTATTTTTATAATTAAATCATATGTATTTTATTTAACATTTTTAATGTTGGGCTAAATATGCATTTTATTGACGGATGAATATTGTATGTAAGCGCCGTTCGTTTATGTTGTACGAAGAATAGAGCAACACGTACAAATGACAGATTTAATAGACGGATAAAAGACATTTTCTTCTATTGTCAGATTGTTCGAACTTTCTAATTAAGTCCGGTACAAGATATAAAACTTTTATTTTCCGACAATGCTACGAAACTAGGTTTTAATTAAATTTAAAGATTGGCACGAATTCATATAATTTTCAATAGGGTAAACATGTTGTCGACAATAGGACCATGCTACATAGTCCCTTAGCGCGATGAGATTAAATTCAGTAAGTTACCAAAAGGCTCGTCTTTAAACGGAAAAGCTTACAGCATCAGAGTAGTAGGCCAGGGATTATAAGCTACTCTCTGTACATGCAACATACTTTATTAAACATATTAAAAGTTATAAATTTGTATTTGATTTTTATTCTGCTAATTGGCTTTCTCTGAGCGTCAGCAATTAAACATAAAATTTGTTATTTAAAAATTGTGTAATTAAAAATTATTTAAAAACTTATGTTCGCTGTAACTTTCGGAGAAGGGTTGCTGAAAAAAAGCCATTTCCTTTAATGTCCTAACGAGTTGCTGTAAAAAAGAAACTCTTCGTTAACAGTCGAAACTTATTCAAATATAAAAAAAACTTTAGCATTTTAATTTATTTTTTAAATACTGCGCCATTTAAAAAAAATCAATTCGCTCCGATTTATTAATAAATAAATATATTTAATATTATAATAGTATTTGTCAGCGTTATAATAAATTAGAATGAGCCTTTGTATTTTCTCAGCAGTTATTTTAGAGACTTAGTTTAATGACCCAAAATCCGACCCTGGCTCTCTCTAAAGATCTGCGGGCAATTCGATTATTTAGGGTCGTCTCTGTAGACTACTAAAACGCATGACGGCGTGTATTAATATATAAATATATATCGGTAGTCATTCAACTCGATATTGATTCCATCCGATATGAAAATATGTATAATGGAATCATGCAAAAACTGATTCTAACTATGTACACGGTATTACTCTATTTTATGAACTCGTAAAATAGTTGTATAGACGACAATGGATACAGCTTCGGTACTAGAATGCCAATAAAAATTGCTACGCCATCGCATATGCTCTGCCACTATTTAGATAGCGCGGTCCGATGTCAACAAAAGCAGCAGCACCATAAACGGCGTCGTAAATAAAAGCAACCAAAAGACTTACCACGATATTTAGACTCCTGGCGGCGGCGACCTCGCAGCCGAGAACCTGATGTCGTGGGACTCTTCGGAAATGAGATGGAGACGAACCGACTCCCCGTGGGGACTGTAGCTGGCCCCGACGGCGATCTGCTCCACCTCCACGCGGCTCTCCTTCCTCTCGTCCCCGCATTTTATCGACGGCACCCTCTGGATGGAGGAGGGTAGCAAGCTCTCTTGGATCGTTTCGTTATTGCCGTTGCATGTCTTCTCCGATCGATAAGCGCCCAACCTTCCGGACTGAGTGCCGCCCCTGCCCCCGATCAAGGGATCGAAGCAGGGCAGAACTTGCTTGAACTCCTTGCGGAAGTTTTCATTCAGCCAAGCATAGAGAAACGGATTGTAGCACGTAGACGACATTGCTATGGAGTGGGCTAGGAAAAAGGACAGAAAATAAAACTTCCAATTGACGGTGGGTATGTAAAAATCGTAGAAGACATTGATCAGATTCAGAGGCAGCCACGACAATCCAAATATGGCGACCATTGCAATCAGCATTCTGTTGGTTCTCCTCTTCCTATCGCGATCCGCCTCTTCCTTCCTGGTATTCTTACTACCGGGCTTGGCTTTAGCGCGATCATTCAATTTACAACTCACGCATGTGTAGCAAAACGCCATGATAAGAAATGGCAATATGAATTGCATCGTAGTTGTTAACGCGCCGAATATTTTCCTGGACTTTTCCGAGGGCCATGCTTCTTCGCAATAAATATTTTTCTCGCCCTGTAACTCCATATATAAGCCATAAGGAAATGTTACTCCCAACGAAAACGCCCATATCAATATTATAATCCAAATGCATGTGGATAGCTTCATCCGCGGATGAAACGGATATATTATGACGAAAAATCTATCTATGGCTATAGAAGTCAGCGTCAGTGTTGAAATGTAAACGCTGCAACCCTGTGCATAAGGCATAATATGGCACAACAGTTTTCCGAAGATCCATCTTCCCAAAAACGTGTAGAGCGGAGTGAACGGAACGGCGAACAGGCACAGCAGTATGTCCGACAGCGCCAAGTTGGTGATGAACAGATTGGTGACCGTCTGCATGGCTCTGTTCCTGAAGACCACGTAGCACACCAACACGTTGCCGAATACTCCCAGCACGAAGATAACCGTGTACATCACGCAGAACATTGCCTGAACGAACTTGTTGTCGATGATGTCGAACAGCTTGGTGTTGTTGACGGCCGCCGTTTCCATGTGCATTGTCGTCATGTTGGACGCGTTTTCCATCATGTGAGGAGTGGTGTACAGCCACGACATAGTCGACGTCATCTCGTCGGATTATTACTAATCGATGGTTGTTTAAATAATATTTAAATATTTACACAATTGTGGTGGTTATCGGAATTCAGTCACATGATTAATACTTCGAACTTTATTGATAATAACTATAACTAATTTAATTTCATTGATTTACAAACACCATTTTAGAATTTGAAAACTAATCTTTAAACGGCTATGATACATTTGTTAATTACTATATGTTTCTGTAAGTCTTCAGGCATCTGAAACAATAATAAATACTAATTAATATGACATTAATATTTTATGATAAATATTAGGCAAATTATTATGATAAAAGTTTTATATAAACTAAAAATATTATTTTGATAAATATTTTTCGTTCTTTTTTACAATATTTCTCAGCAGAAAAGACAGTTTTAATAGCTCTAGCTAACATCTAAATTGTTTACAAAAACTGATCGTTTATAAAGCATTGCCTCCTTCATATCCTAATAATTTGGCACAATACACATCTTTTGTAAAATTTTTGCCAGTTTTTATTAATTCGTAATGAATTATTTACAAAACATTCCAAAAAATACAACAGAAGAATCTATTATATTTCAGTAAGGATAAAAATGGTTATACCTTGATTTGTTAGGGTCTATTTGTAATGAAAAATAGTTCCTAAAAATTTCATGTTAAGATAATGATAAATTCTACATCAATATCTTAACTTTTAAAAAAAATAATATTCGAAGAATAAAAATAGTTATTCATGATATGCTTCATAATTAAGTTGATGTTTTAGATTTTTCTAGTAGTTAATTTAATATGATGCGTAAATGACACACATATTTGGCGATGTTCCTGTGCAGACGTAGAACACGCCTCTGACTAGCGACCGCCTAGTTCTCGCGGCACGTGTCACTAGTAGTACGTTTCACTCGTACTTGGCACATCGTACCGGATGGGAGCGAAAAAAAAACATCGTATCCGTGGCAACAGAAGCGAATATTGTTGTTTTTATTTTTATGGATAGCGGACAATGGAGGGCAATGATTATTTATAAAATTTATACTGTATTATCTGTGGTATTTTTAGTGGTATTTATCTGTGGTATTTTTAGTAAAATACAAAAAGTTTATGACATAAAAAAATAAGTATTCGAGAAAAATCTATCAAAAATCCAACTTGGGGTCTCAAATAGACCCCATCGTTACGGCTAGGCTAAAGAAAATTCGCGCCGAAGGTACCTTGAGGAAATTCGAGCCTTGAGACAATTGTTTGATTGTTTATATGCAAATTAAAATCCAGTAATGAATTTCAAGTGTCATCATCGATTTTAAGAAGTCTCCTTGATTTAAGTTTGGGGTATAAAAACATCATTAAATACCCCTAAAACGTTCCTTAAAACACTGGTTATTGCAGTATTTGCTATGGTCCAAAAACATGTCAAAACAGATAGATTACTAAAAGCGCGACGTATTAAATGAACACCAGCCGGTGACAAACTTGTTTCAAAGTAACTTATCAAAAAAGTCTCCCCTCTCCGCTTTTTCTAATACAATCGATATCGATTTAAATTAACAGTTTGTGACCAGCGAAAAGTAATTAAAGCAATATAATATTTTGTTTAAATAAAGTTTATTATAAAATCTATACTGTAATAATTCTTAGTCTTTTACCGGCAATATTTAAAATGTTTACTTAAAGGATTTACGACTCTTTGTTCTGCTGTCGGGCCATTCCTCTTGGCTAACTAACTTTAATTAAATCTGAAAGAAGACACCGCGAAATATAATCCTCGCAAATCTGATTCTCCGCCATACAATTGCTAAAATGGAAATACGATAAGCAAATTATCCGGGCTAGATAGAAATCGGTTCGGCGAATCCCTTCTACGCATCGCACCTCTCTGTTCTCGGTTACATCCATCTGATATTTGAAATGGGCCTTGAATATTCCAGAATTAGCTCCACAAGTTGCCACGGTGTTGCCAGGGTGAAATTGTATTATTCGAAATATTTGTTATAAAATTTGGAGAGTTGGAGTTTTTCGGATAGAGAGCTTGTACGTGTATTGTCGACAGAGACGATTGTAGTGAAGATATGTCGAGAATCCAGAGAATGCTGCCAATGGATTCCATACTGGAATTTTTGTATGTTATACAATTTACTTGATCTTTCACTGTAAATGTCCTAATTGTCAATTTGCTCTTTCGTTGGCGCTGGGCCAATGGGCAAGGGCTAGCTTAGTATAAAGAAATATTTTTCTCTCTTAAGTATTGCTCTACATATATATATGTAGGCAAAAAACATAGATATATATTTTTTATAGCAAGCACGATAACTTTTTTTCTCTATTTATTATATTGAGACATACTTTTAGATTTCTTTTCTTAGTTAATATTTACGCAAGTTATTGAATTAAAAATATGATAAGGTAATGGCTCATTTAGTATATGTTCTAATAAAAGCTTAATTTATTTATTTTTGAGTCACTTATGTATATTGCCTGTGTTGAGGAATTGGGAAAAAACTTGTGGATAAAAACAGACATAGATATCGAAGATAAATATACGCACTATATGTCATTATCAATTATATGAAGGTTAAAATAGGGGTGGAAAGCTATTATATTTTTTATATAATTGCTATACAGCTATCGAAGAATACTGAAGATATTATGGATGAAGAAAATGAAAAACAATGCAGTTATACAGCTTCTTTACAATGATCGAAAAATACTGGATATTGTGAAATACCGCAAAGTAGACTACTACGTAAGTGAAAGATATATTTTATCCCGCCATGACAAGAAGCTTCTACAACCTGAAATGGCCAAACATGGATTTTGCACGGTTGGAAGAACAATTTTAGATTCTATAGTTAAATAACCTTTATCACTAAATCTATACATTATACTTAAATAATATTAATACAATATAAAAAACCAAAAATAAGAGTTTTTTAGATTCACACCCTTGAATACTAGGACAGAAGAATAATAATCGGGGACAGCTCGTCCA
Organism: Philopotamus ludificatus; assembly: GCA_022495035.1. Taxonomy (NCBI): domain Eukaryota; kingdom Metazoa; phylum Arthropoda; class Insecta; order Trichoptera; family Philopotamidae; genus Philopotamus; species Philopotamus ludificatus. The sequence goes on along the minus strand of JAGXCT010035904.1, from coordinate 74,562 downwards.
TATACACTACGGAGCTGCAGCACCCCCAAGTAAATTGAGGAGAACTATTTTTTTAAATATTAATATATATATACCCTGGGAAGGAAAACCCTAATCTGTTGTCAGATAAACGGTCTAGTTTCGATACTTACGCTCCTCTTCCTTCTTTCTAGGGGACTTCTATTTGAACAGGTGTTTCCCATGATGAAAGTATTATAAAGTTAATAATCACTTGCGACTTGACACTTGTGACTCGTTATAAGCAGATGCCGCCTAGAGAAGAGGAAAACGAATACCGAGGCAAACCCTCTCCTCCCTGCCTGGGCACAGTCGGAAAGGTAAAATCCGATACCAACAGGGTAGAAGATATACGCTCAATGCTAGCAATGGCCAAGAGAGGGAAACCCTTTACAAAAAACCGCATACAAAGACGGCTTGGGTCCCCGCAGTATGGACACGAAAGGGGAGTCCTCACTGTGAGGTTCCTTCAGTGCTGCCAGCGTCGTATAGACGCTGGCCGGTAGCGGAGTGCGCGGGGGGGGGGGAATCTCGCTGCTAACCGCCGTGTGGCGCTGCGACTCGGTGCAGTCATACTGAGTCACCACATATTTTTTTATATTTTAAATAAAATATGAGTCAGATGTACTTCTTAATTTTTAATATTCCACAGCACCCCCAAATATTAATATATTACCAACGAGCCCCCACTGATAATAAGTTATACATAGTCCATTCTTCGTCTTCAGTTATAATTTGGGTAAAATATATTAGTTTCTTATGGAAATGATAAAGATGAGCAGAAATAATAAACATTTCATTTCAAATACATAAAATTAATTATTGCTAATTAAATATGTAAATTATTATATTAAAATATTGAAAATTTGAGTGTGGTTATAATGCTTTTGGCTTATGAAAACCTTTCTTTCTATACTTCTTCATTACTTACATTATTTAATATATTCAACATGAATAAATCCATTTTTAAGATATTATTATTATTTTATTTTATCTTGAAAATTTAATTTCTTTCCGAACAACGGTGTATTATAATCAGATTTTAAGACCGGGCTCTATATTAATAGTAAATTATTAAAATTCGTTTCTATAGAAACGCTGACGCATTAAATGTCGTTAATCAAATGATTTCCGCAATTTCGTAATCGTGCGCACTGACAGGAGATAATTTGTCATATTGAAATAAATTAAATAAATAATCTAAATCACTACATTAATCAACCAACGGTTATAAATACGAAGGAAGTATATTTATATGAAATGTATATTTTCCGATGGCGATAAATCGTCGCGGAAACAACTTACAAATCATGTTATCTCCACAGCTGACTCCCATTTACGCATCGATTTTCAATTCCATTCGCTGCCAATTTTCATTCCGGCCGGAGCCAATAAAAAATGTTCTCGTCAATCGTCTAAATTCGCGTTTCACGTAACAAATTAAGAATAGTGCTGGCTGGAAATTTCAAGAGAATACATCCGAACTGTTCTCGTTGAATACAAATCGGGTTTGTTAGCATTGGCGCCACGCACTCGTTAATACGTATTAACCCGGGGCAAATAAGAAAGTTCTTCCGTAGTATTTAACCCCTCGTTCTGGACACCATTTACTGGCCGGAAATAAAAACGTGCCGAAAGCAGCGATCTTGTTCACCGTTAACAACCCAATGAATAAATTAGACAAATCGAGCTGCCATTTGTCAAGCTAATTGTAATGCTTTGTGGATTTCTCTCGGCTATCTCGTATTTAATGGCTGAACCAATACCGTACAGGAGTAGCAATTTTAGAGAAATTTAATAGTATACAGTCATGAACAAAAAATTGTACGCTAGTGAGAATTTACCTGTTGGTTTATTATCATATGTCTAAGAATAAAATGTAAATTTATCGATTGGAAATATTGATCGCAATAAATTGTATTTACATATTTTTAATCGATTGCATATTATCCTTCTGAATATATTATAGTTTTCATCTGATTAACAGATTTTAAATTCAGTTGATAACGTAGTTTTTCAGTTTAGAGGTGAAAAGTGATGAAAGTTAATTTATTAAGTCCTAATAATTCATATTTTTTGTCTAAAAACTACCGAAGAACGTTAATCAAATGAAAATTTAAATGGGCGAGATCCGAAGAATAAGGCATTATTAATAATATTACAGAAACTTCCACTAAAAGTCACAATTTTTTTTATGGTGTTTTTCTTTTGCGTTGTTGTGATGCAAGATGGCGCCGTGTTTATTGACCAGTTCTGTACAAGTTTGATAAAGTTTAATATTCAATCTTTCTAATTGTGGACAAAAAACATCCCCATTAATTGTTTAATTCTAAATTTAAATCCCACTAAACAATACCATTTGCGTATCATAGTGCCATAAATTATCAACCTCTCATCGTTTTTCTCCCGAAACTAGTACACGCGCAAATGCTAAGAAACCTAAAATAAACTAAAAAATGATTGTTCGTAAGTAAATATAAAAAAAATTATCTATCTATTTATTGACACAATGGATACATTATTTAAAAGAAAATTATAATATTAAAAATTCGTGATCTAGCCTATGGGGGATGAATAGAAATTATTTTATTTTTCCATATGTTGATAATGAATTTCATTAGTTTTTTTTAGTTTGATAATTTGTTTTCACCTACTTTTTCAATTATTTAGCCGCATATGCATAGAATTGAGAAGAGCAATACTGTTTCTAGATCAATGAAATTACTGCTTTTTTAATATTAATTTGATTATCTATGGTTAAATAAGTAAATGTTCACTTTCATTACCATTATTTTTATATAATTAATCATAACAATTATTTTTTATCTATTTGTTTTGGATGTTCATGGATCAAATCACTCATATTTTCAACACGGTTTGATAAAAATAATCATTTGAATATTCCAATAAACACAATCACAATTTTTTATGGCATCCTAGAAATTGAGAGCGATATTAAATGATTTTTTATTTAAATTATTGAAAATGTTTCACATGTTTTCGTATGTTCTATAATTTTGGTTAAAAACAATAGCACTGTGATAACTCAAACAGGTGTTGGTTAATCTCTTGAGTTCGATGTGTCAAATTTGGAAAAAACCTAATTTAATTCAAGTTCCGTGCCATATATAAAAATACAGTCGATTCCGCTTAATTGCGAGTCCAATTTATCAGAACAGCCGTTTATTTGGGACTAATGCCAAGGAACAGAAACTTAGTAAAATAACAAATAGTAATTTACTAATCTGGAACAAGATTACTTTTTATTCGGACAGTGAATTAAAAATTTAAATATATATTTGTAGTTCAATTAAAATGTTATTTATCAGTGGCGTACGGTGGACTTGATGTTGGGTGTGCTGAATGTGGAACAAAAATACAGTTGTATTTTTAATGAATTTTATTATTATTTATTCATTAATTCTATTCTTCGTTTTTGCGACATAAATTTTTCAAGTATTATCAATGGAGAAAAAATACTCATAAAACTAAAACAGAAGGGCACACTTTACGATAGTTCCATTGAAAAAAAAATTTTCCACATTCAACACACCCAAAATCAACACCACCGTACTGTTATTTATACGTGTTTTGATATAATTGAATAAAAATCATAAAAACGTTTCGATTAATTGTGATATCACAATTCGTCGGTATTTATTTATTGGTTTTAATATTACTTAACGCCAAAAATAAGGTCTTACTAAAATACACAGAGGAGAAAATTATAAATAAAACCATCGTTAAATTTCAGGAGGGTAAAAATTTCTCTCTGGTAATCGGTTTCATTTACTGTAAATCTCATATTCATACTATTGTCACATTTTTTTTATTTTCCAAACTATTATTTTCTAGATATTTAAGTTTGTATTATAGTTTAGTTGACTCATATGAATAAAGGGATGTGTAAATAACATAAGTGTGTTCACTCAAATGTAATTATTGTACTGTGGAAGGCTTCCCAGATTCTAAATAAATAACGCAAATTATACAAAACTCACAAGTTAATTAAATAAATAAACTTAAATAATTTTCCTCGGCTTAGTACTTTAAATGATTGCACATCATTTACTAGCTTAGTTACAATTGTTAATAAATCAATTAAATCTTTGAATCCTTACTTGGCAAGTACACGTCCTATATCTTCTATGACCATTTTTATAAATTCCATATTTTTCCTCCCCATCTGTCGAAACGATGAGTGTCACACAAGATGTCTTGGCGTGTCACCTTTGACACGTGTGTCAAAGTTAGTTAAGTAAAGGTTAGCCATTACTGCCTTAGATTCCGGTCTTGTAGTTAAACACCATAACAACAATTATATCCCAGTAGTTTTGGAAGTTTGATCAGTTTTCAGACAAAAATAAGATATTAAAAGCCACGACATTTGTTTTATAATCTATATTTGTTTTCACCAGACGTCATGTATCATCAAGATTTACATAATCGCTTCTCACGCTGGGTAGCTTGCTTTGAAAAACAAAAATTGGATCTTAGCAATACCCATTGATATTTTGAATAATATATAAATAAGAAAAAAACAGATCTTCATAATCAATGCTTGAATAATACCAAAAATAGGCATATGCGCATCGATTTACTGATATTTTGTCTACGTACGTGATTGCGTATTTACATATATTTTGTCTATACCTCTGACATGACAAAGTGGAGGTGACTGTTAGCTTCAAACCCTTGTAAGTTATCATGACCGCTATCAAACACATCTCCTTGTGTTGACGTATTTACGTTAGAAACACTACATGGTTTGAAACTTGGTGGCCCGCAGAAGTTTGATGCTTCTCGTAATTCTGTATAACACACGCCGCGTCTGATACATGTTTGGTAATTCTAACAGAAACTACAATAAGCCAGAGGCGATACCGAAATCGTGTATGCAGCTATGTCATACCGCTAATAGTCTATCCCGTGGAAATATATTCAGAACCAGTAAAGGATCCATGACAAATTTACCCACCAGAAATTATTCATAATGCATTTGCACACTGTTTATAGACACATTTATTATGTATTTATTTTAAAACGCTAGATTTTGCCATTAAACCTAATGATACTTTTAAACAGATTAATAAAATGAAACAATATAAGAATGAAATTTTCTAAAACTTTTCATCTAACGCGCTGAAATGTTATTGTTTTTTAATTTTAATTTCGATACTAATTCTTGATAATAACGTAATTCCAAATAAAAATAATCGATTATTTTTTGTTTTCGTATGATTACAGAATTCATAGTATATAGATAGACATAACAATCGTATAATAATAAATAATAATAATATTAATAACAATCTATAATAATAATAAAAATAATAGTAATAATAATAATCGAAATATAGCGGAATATTCAAAAACGTTTCTTTGTATCGGTAAATATTAATTTAAAATTTTCCAACAGGCTTCCGATTCGCGTGTTTTTGAAATAACTCGGAAGCTATATTTTAAGCAATCATTTAGCCTGGAATTAAGCAGAATTATGAATACTTACAATGTAAGTGATTTTCTTTGTCGCAAAATTCTATTTATAGAAACTTTTCAGTATTTTCAAGGAAAAGATTGATTTGCTCTAAAGTAAGATTTAAATCCCCCAGGCTATAAATATTGATAGGGATTTGGCGGAATAATTAGTTAATTGATACGAGTTAATATCTTGTATAATAAATTTACTGTCAAAAATAACAAAAATGAATTATTCGAATATAAATATAATCATATAAAAATCCTACGGAAGCATTTTTTATTTATTATTATTAAAATTTTCTTATTTACTACTTTTTATTTAATATTATACGTAAAAATTGTAAGACTTTTTATGTAGAAAGCTACGTCAAAATATTTTTTTTAATAAAATTTAGTATACAATAATTTGCTGAAATATATTTAGATATTGCTTAAAAGCTTTTTTATTTTATTGGAAATGTTTCTGCAGCAAAAATTAACCTAACCATAAAACTAATCAATATCCCGAAAAAAAATGTTTGAATTGCTCAATTCAAATAGCTTTAGAACAGCTAGAATTTTACCTTAAATCTGTGAGTAAGTTTATTTTTTTTATAAATTTTCTTATTCAAATTATCATCTCCATTTAACTGCACATTTGTTTAAAAATTTTGCGAGCTCGTGTAAATTTGGGTTTTTGATTAGAGAAAATAATTAGAGCATCATCTGCTTAAAAATAATGTTTTATGTGGCAGTATCAACTCTTTCTTAATTTATTAGGTTTATTAAACGATCTGTCACGGCGGCTCGAAAACAACTGCGTCGTCCGAATGGGGTATATTTATAATGGAAAATAAGCCCTAAGCATTTCAAGTCAAGATATTGATGAATTTTTCATTTATATATTGACTTAATAAAGATTTTTTTAATAAAGATTATTTAGAATAAAATGAAAAATGCCTATTTTTTTAAGAAATAGATTGATCTTAGAATAAAAATAGTTATTCATGATGGGCCTTATAATTTGGTCAAAATTATGGAATTTGGTGGAAATCAGCTGGAGGCGGAAGACATGACGCCAACTGAATTACCGTTGCACTTGTCAATCGTCCAGTTTCACTAGCACTCGGCACATCTTACTGGATGCAAGCGAGAAAAAACATGGCGCTTGTGGCAACAGAAGCGAATATTGTTGTTTTTATTTTTTTTTGCAATTGCTGACAATAAAGATCAATAATTATTTATAATATTTATTCCTCTAGACTTTTAGGTAAACACAAAAAGTTTGTGACATGTAGAATTTATTAAAAGAGTTCCCAGGCTTCCATCGGCTCGAATAGGTTAACCCAGAGGTTCCCAACCTTTTTCGGTTTACGGCTCCCTTAAAACATCAGATTTTTCCGCGGCTCCCTTAATACATGAGATTTTTTTAAAATTGTTGACTTTCTTAAGAAAAACGAGCGCAAAAAGATAACCCGAAAATTTCAAAAATTGGGAATTCCAACAAATTTTCCGAATTGTTTAATTGAATATTTCGCGTCGCCCTTATAAGGGCACCGCGGCTCCCCAGGGAGCCGCGGCTCACACTTTGGGAAACCCTGGGTTAACTCTTTTCACTCTGTCCACTTTTAGTCGAATCTATGAGTTCCTCTATTATATTTTTTTATAAATTAAATAAAACATGTATTTATTGGGAGATGAATAAGAAGAGTCTACAAGGTTTGATTTGATATCCGATTAAAAAAAATAAAAATAATCTTTTGGGCTAATACGTCTGTCCCGAGGTGTGGAAAAGATTAAAATGAATTGATAGCTTCTTTAGAAATTAAATAATTAAAATTTTATTTTTTATATTTATTTCCACATTAGGAACCTGCTCGATTTATAGTAATTAATCCCAATTAAATATATATAAATTTTCTTCATCAGTTTAAATGCAAATGAAAGTCCAAAATACAATAAAATATTCCATGCATTATTTTCGAATTGTCTAATAAATAAAATAATTAATAAATTGGTATATAAATAAGCTAGACGTATTAAGCGGTATGTAGATATTCAAATTATATTCGTAAATCAAACGACTTTCGAGATGAGGTTTAATTGAAATTTTACGAATTTAATTGCATTGGGATTTTTGCGGTCTGATTTCATGATGGCAACACTTTTTCGACATCCATTAGCCGGCCAATATCCCACCGCATTTCCCTTGCTCAACGTCAGACCGCTTTTGGTTTTAATTTGCTTGTCATCCTCACCGCTTTTCCTCTATGCTAAGCCCCCAATTTTTTCAAATTGTTATCGGCCCTTCCGAATTGGACATTAAAAATCCTCTTTCTGGAAAGTCTACCTTTCCAGGCAGCTGCCATTATCTGCCGGCTCCCACCAAACACCGAGCCTGCTAACACAAGATAAAATTTACATAAAACACGGCAACGAAATTACCCCAAAAGCTATTCCTGTACACTTGACCGCTAAATTTTCAAAGTCGACAGCACGGATTAAGTCGGCCGATTGTGAAATATAATTGGTCGTTACGCAAAATACGTTTAATAATTACGGCATATAATATTTATTATGAAAATTGAAATTATACGCATATACCTGGAAGACTGTTCTAACCGGCTAATTAATTCTAAAACTACTGTTTTAAACAAAGAAAACTTTTCATGTTATATTATACAAAGACTGAAAAATGATTTTTCTTTTATGCTATGAAGAATGTGTCGAGAATTTTAACATAAAATTTCTGGTAACAAGGGTAAAACAATACTGTTGATATTAATAAGTTACATCACGATGCATGTAATATTAAAAAAGTTATACATTACGACATTTTTTGTATATTTTAGAAAATTTTCTAACGAAACATGAACATCAACATATTTTATTTCCTTAAAAATAATGCGTTTTATTATTTAATTTAAAATTATAAACGAGTCAATAAGTTGAGCTTTCTTACCGTTTTGGTATTGATCGTTAAATATTAATTTTACCCCGCATTTACGCTCGACCATTCTTTTAATTGACCCTTTAAAATCTATAGCTATTAACGAGCCATCGATAAATTTTAAATACGAGTCCAGACTCTGCGACATCCGCTGCCATACAATGGCTTCTTTCAATGGGGATTGGACCACGATTTAAATTACTGAATGAATTATGCGTCCGAAGAGTTCAAGCAGTTTTATACAAAAAAAAATATTTAATTTTTGATAATATGTAATTAAATAAAATAGGTTATATCTGTATTTAAACATATCACATTCGAAACGTATCAATTTAAACTGTCAGCATCAGATGTTCTAACTTATAGCGGCGAACTCGTACGTAACGGTATTACTTTGCTGTGTCGAAATTTTTAGATGGAAAACTTAGCCGGAAAACTTTCAGATGAAAAAAACACTTATTAAATAATCATTAAGGCGCTTAATATGAATTAATAAATTCGTCGAAAAACGCCTATGTTAACCAATTTCAAATTAATTGCAATAAAAAAGTGAAAGAATTTTTTGCTTATTCAAATCGGAAACATTTCCTCAGATAAACTAATGAGTAAGGAATCTCTTTCGATATAATGATGTTCAAATATTATCACTGGCGTTGAAAATATTCCAAATTTCAGTCACGTAACGAATTGAAAGTTGGATCCCAACCTTAGGCAGTGAGCGCCAACGATTGGCATCCGGACACGGTATGAATAACTCGTGTTAACAATTTAGAACGAATTTGAATTTTCTTACCCCTTTCTGAGATATCCGAGAAAATATGTATGACCGGAAAATTTCAAACGGATTTTTTAAGCATCTATTTTGAGATGACACCCTCAATATACATTATACAGGATGCTATAGCAATATTGAATTGTTTTAAAGTAAAAGCATTATTCTTAAGCTAATGCTTCTTCTTTTTATAAGGGAAACCGAATGTAATGTTAATTATTTTGTTGTGGCGTTTTTACATAAGTTTGTCGCCGACTGTTGTAAATCGACAAGTCAAATTTTAAAGCTCTATTTGTAGTCTACAGTATCTATTTTTTATTATTTTTATATTCTATGTCAAGGCCAGAGATCGAGGATTTCCATTTACAATTTTTTATGCTATTTTTATTATTATATATTTTTTTATGCTATACTATAATGATAAGTGATTGAAGGCAAAAGAAGCTACAGAGACCATCTTCAAAATTTATGGAGACGTTTTAAAACATTGAAAAAATCCCAGCTGGTTCAAAAAGTTAATAATGATGATAGAGATTTAAACGATACACTAAGTCGAGGAAGAATTTTAAAATTTGGAAATCAGTGGAATCAACCCTCGCAAAATTATAAATAAATTTTCAGAAGATCTTGGCTGTCCCTGGTCAACTGTATAAGATCATTTGAAAAGGATTTAGGGTACCGCACTAATTTTTGCTAAAAGAGCTGGAACAAAAGATAATCATCTGTTCGTCGCTCTTGTTTAGGTATGAGATCAATATGTTTTTGAGAGTTTTACTGGTGATGAAAAGTGGATACTGTACAACAACCCAAAGAGAAAAAACAATGGTTTTCTTCAAATTAAGTACCTGTTTGAACTCTTCGACCATTATCAACTATGAAAAAGATTTCTTTATGTTTGGTACGATATTTTCGGCCTAATTCATTATAAATTATCTAAGCTTCGACACACAGCCGAAGTTTATTGTACCCAATTAAAGGATTAGAGACAAATTTGTTAAATAAGTGATCATTTTGGGATAAATAACCAAGGATGTGAGGTATTGCAACATAACAATGCAAGGCCACAAGCAGCAAGAACCAAGAGTTCTACAACATCCACTTAATTTAGCAATCAAATTATTATCTTTTTCAGATGTTGACGTAATTACTTTGTTGAAAGAATCGCATCAACAGCAAGAAATTATCTCGAGAATGTTCTAAAAACTACATTAACTAACTTTTTAAATATAATATATTATAGTTTTCATTTAAATATGTTTTATTCGATTGCAAAAAAAGATTTTTAGGCTAAAATTTTATTTTTCTGTAAAATTGTATAAATCTGGGCCATGATACAAGTTTATTACATTGTGCAGCATTTTATATTCACTGAAAAGAATTCTCTCTCTCTCATTGTCATTCAAGATGTACAGCCAGAATGTATTGTCATTAGTTTAATTATAGCGATTTGTTACCCAGTCGAAATTTAAATATTTTTCATAATAAAATATTAAAACGCCTTAATAATAAATGTATTATTAAGATCAAAATTTTCATGCAGCGAATCAGGAAAAACATTCAGAATGTCAGAGACGCCTAAAGAGTGCTCCGATACGTCACATCATATGGCAGGTTTGAATGTTCCTTTGTAAGCAATTCCATCAGCGAGTTCTTAGATCCTCTGCGGACAATTAAAGTATTGTATGAGCCAGGGATTTGGAAATTGTATGAATTTTCCATGTGTTCTTTGCGACTATGGAACAAAGCCGAATTCATTCCATTTTTTTTGCTACAAAGGGAAATATTTCGTATGGCTTAAAAGAGTTATTATGTTCACTGGGGGAATGTATGGATATATACGTTTTTAAATATGGCCCTTTTAACCCTCGAGCTAAATAAATATAATTCAACGCCATCTAAATGTATTCAAGTAATAATTCATATTAAGTAATTAATTCTAATTCATATACTAAACGCTCTATTTAAATATTAATCTTTATTTTATGTAAACGATTAGTTTTAGTTTTTATATATATTTTTTTAGGGATAATTCGTTGGAATAATTTTCCTATATTTAGCTTTAATTTATTTATATCACGATGTTATTTGATGTAGCTTTTCCATCTACTATGTGACCGATTCGCTTCTGTCTTAATATTTTTATGAGCTTGTTATGAGCATTTATGACATAGTGGAATTATGTGTCATTACGTGGCATATTTATTCTTGATTCATGTGTATTCATAGATTATTACGAGGCAATTTAAGATACAGATATAGATTTAGAAAAAAATGCACTTTAAAATAAGATATAATTATTATTAAAAAACATGGATATATTTATTATTATTATGTCAATAAGTGCAAATGTACATATTGAATTAATTCAGTAAACATGTGCTGAATAATTTTGATGTAATTAATAATGAGTTTTTAATATGATTACATTGAAGTTCATTGTGGCATTACCAACATGGATTTAATATGATTTACGCAATCATTTTCATGTACTTTTTGCGTTAATAAATGAAATAATTGGCCGAATTGGAATTAGCCAGAGTCGCAATTGGTGTCGGTTAATTAAAATGGCCGATACGTAATGAAACGGTACCACAGGGCCTTTATGTCGAACGATTTTCCCGAAACAATCTCTTTGTACTACGAATTTCCATATACATACATACATGGTATAGTCAACAAAAGCTTTCGATGCTCGTTTGTAGTACAACATACTATTACATTCTAATCAATTTAATTCAGAAATAAATGCGAGAGTGTTAGCCCTATATCCTGGATGGATATCCATAAAGCTCCCCGTAAATACGAGCAAAGCTGAAATAATGGTAATGGATGAAGGGGAACAATGCGAATTTATTTTGGCCGTTTACACTATTTTTAATAGAATTAACACGTCGGTACTAAGAGGTGTGCTTTTCGTGTAATGAATTATTATTTGCACATACATAAATATGTATACGCGTGCCTAAATCTCATTAATGAGACTACTGACTGACAGACGTACTGATGAACAGAAAATACATATTTTTTCCTTTTATTAATTATTATAATTATTATTAAGGGTAAATTGAATTAAGACGCTTTAGCGTTATGCGTAGAAGCTTTTATTCTGATACAAAAAACTATAAAATTGATATTAATTTTGATTTTACAATTTATCGTTTGAAAAATATTATATAATACATTTTTTTGGAATGATTTTACTTTTTCGAAAATGTTTGAACCTTTCTTTTACCATGGAATCATCCAAACTAGCAAGTTTATCATAGCCTAGAAAGCTACGCCACTGTATATAGCTCAAAAGTTCTTTGAAGATACCTTTTTGTTATCATTAGCATGCTAATCCTGATAAGTGGCCCCCAAACTTGCCCGACTGCAGTCTCCTTAAGCGCGATTTAACGGATCATTAATAAGACTCCCTGTAATAATAAACGTCTATGCGAAGATTCTGCAAAGCATTTCAAGATTCATTTTCTGAGGTTATGAAAAGCGTATGTTGTTGCTTCCGCGACTGGGATTTTGATTAATATTAAAAGTGCTTTCATTTGATGCAGTTTATTTTTATTATTTTAATCTTTGACATATAATTGACTATGAATACACAAGATGTTTTAAAACATTCTATGGATTAGGGATTATTTTATACGTGAATATTTTTATTATGCAGAAGCCATTTACTATTCTCACATTTCTCTGTGTAATAGACGTCGGATGTGCTTCATAGTGCATATTAATATTTCGTAAAGGTAGAATACAAAGACTTTGGCACTGATCTACGGTTTTACTCGTGCGAGCTCCTAGGCTTTGATATATTATATCCATATGTGAACACTGTGGAGATTTTTCGTAAAAAAAAATACCCGACAGGTTTTAATTATTAAAAATGTTAATTGAAATCCTATACAGAACCCCTTTTTTTCTATCAGGTGATTAAAAAATGTTTCACCGCCGGCACTTGTAACAATTTGCATCTTGTGTGGCATCAAAGTGTGAAGGGCGAACGAAGGCCTTTATTAAAGCTTTAATAGAAAGAGCCTTTGATCTTTATTCAAAATGGCAGGTGTGCCGACTAATTTGCTCTTTATTGTATTAATAATATGTCAGATTACCTGGAAATTTATCATACGCATACAAGATGCGAACTCGCTCTGCAAAACACAAAATAAATCCGATCGATATCCATTATACATATACTTTCCGATAGACTTGATTAATTATTTAATTTATTCAAAAGCCCCAAAATTATATTTTAATTTTAAGTGCGCCGAAAATAATGTAATTATTAAATAATTTATATGTTAAAATTCGGAATTAACATTAAAAACGCGTGTTTTAAATAAAAACTTCCAGAGCATCTGGCTCTATGATAAATTGGTTGTCATAAATTTTCACGCTTAATCAATTCACTCAAGTGGTGTTAAGTTGCTCCAAAAATCCGACCTTTTTTAATGAAAATTAACATAATTCCTAGCTGTTACGCCATTTTTTTTCGACTTAAATTTAAGCGAAGAAATGGATTTAAATCATACGAAAATTTGGCAGCCAAATTAATAAAAATACATTTTATTAATAATAGGAAATTGTGTCACCTATTTTATTAACAATCTCTTAAGTAATCATAAAAATAATGTCACTTTTTATTGCTTTTAGTGTAAAAATCTACACCGAGACCCAAAATTATCGAAAATTAGAGATACAACATATTTTATTTATAGAGCTATAAATATATACTTATACGCTTTGAGCATAAATAACAAAAATATAAAAAATGTCGTATTAAAGAAAAATAAGTAGTCCTGACTTTCTAGCAAAAATTAACAAAATGGGGTGATATAGTCTTTCTTCTTCCAAATTATTCAGATTTATTCCCATCATATTTCAATAAATATTTGACAAAGAGGACGATAAAAATTGTATAACAAAAAATATAATTTAATTAAATAAGGAAAACATGTATTACTATTTAAATTCTGAGAAATAGTCATAAAATTACCTAAATAAGTGGTTTGATAAAATAATAATACATTTTAGGATAAAATTTATTTGCAAATGGTGTCTTACTTCTTTAGTAATTCTGACATTATCTCCTTAATATTAGCAAAACACCGTCTGTTCATGTATTTATTCTGCGAGCATGGGACCCAGAAGGACCAAATGCGACACAAAGAAAGGCTTTATAATAATGCTTAAGTGTTGTTTTTAGTTAACCGATCCGTCACGGAGGCTCGAAACCAATCGCGTTGTCCAAATAGGGTCTAATTATAATGGAAAAAAGACCCCAAGCATTTCAAGTCAAGATATTGATGAAATCCTCGTCAATACCTTGACTTCTTTTTAAAATGGATTACTCTAACAATAAAAATAGTGATTCATGATATGCTTCATAATTTGCTCAATATTTTGGACTTTTCTACTATTCAATATGATGCGTAAATGATATGCGTACTCGACGATGTCCCCTCGTAAACTGATAACATAACGCCGACTACCATGAGCACTGAATTCTTGCCGTTTCCGGATGCGAGTGAGAAAAAACATCGCGCCATGTCTATAGAAGCGAAATTTGTTGTTTTTATTTTTTTCACAATTGGAGACAATAAAATTCAAGTATAATAATTATTTCTTAGACTCTTTTTAGATAAATACAAGAAGTTTATGACATATGGAATTATATATATTCGAGAAAAAATCATATGTTATTCGACATATCTTTTATTATTTATTTGATATGATTATCGAATAGTAGCCGGAGGTAATTCGCTTCGATTTTCCACGCCATTATTATTTCCGCGTATTATAAATTTTGAAAAAAAGAATTAGAAAAAAAATTAGGGGGTTTAAAAAGGGATATTATTTGGATTATTTTGAGATTTATTTTAAGGACCATTTTTTTGTCCAGACTTAAAGGCCATTTAAATATCTTGTAAATATTTAGATGCAAAAGCAGTACTTGCGTGTCTCAATAAGATTGCTTGTGTTCAGCATTAAGAACTATTATCATATGTATATTGGCAGCAATCGTGACTACAATAATAATAATTGATTTTATACAACTCTTAGATTTTTGGATATCAAGATATAAGATACCTAGTACTTGATAATAAATTAATTTACTCCGCAACATGATTAATGCTTCGAATCAAATCATATGCTATTAAGAAATTATTTATTGTTATGCAAAAAAATGATAAATTTTCAGCACAGTCATAATAATTTGTTTTCATTGTCGAATGTTTTTAGCCTAAAATATATAAAGAGAGTACGTGCCACCGAATAGGAATTTAATATTCAAAATATTCTAATAGTGTACAACATACCGTTCAGCTTGGTCATGATTAATGAAATAATAATACACGTAGCATATCTTCTGGTGCGATATATTAATTTTGGCAAAATTTACATTTGGCTCGATTTGGGCGGAGGGCCTAGGCTGGAGAATAAGGTCGCATAGAAAACACTCCATAAATCTTGTGTTAACCCGTTGCGGATCTTGATACACTGAGAGATTATTGAGAAGTACGCGCTGACGATAACCATACATCACGTAGCATCCCGTGGGATTGGGAATTCGCTTTTTATCGCATCGGAACATATTACTTCGGGCGAAAAATATGTTTTTTTACATGGTGATATAGTTGTCTAATGTGGGGGATGGCTTGAATACCGGATATTAATATATAATAATACATTCTAAAATTAGGCTTTAAGCATAGCAGCTTTAATAATTAAATTTTATTGTTTTTCTTTTATAATTAATAAAATATTTTACTTTGTCTTATCAAAGTATGTTCAGCATTTGTTTAAATAGCCCTCAATTTGAAATTATATTAATTAAAATAAAGCTTCTGATTATTCAAGATAATATTTTTTATCCTGACATAAAGATTAAATGTTCTAATATCGCTCGAGATCGATATCGAAGCAATTTTGAAGACATTTCTTCCGTAATGTTTTCTCCAGATAACGTCACCATTCGTATGGAAAGGCCTATCGATGCCGAGCATCTCATTTGGAAAATGTGATTACATAAAAAAATATTTTCGCGGAATACGAATACGAATTTTTATTTTTGTCAACATTTAAAAATTTGCAAGGGAATGCGCGAAACATGTAAATGTGACATTATACACAATAGAAATAATAATAAAATATTATTACAGAAAATATTAAAAATAATAATACATCATGTTTCTGACCCTACTCAACGAAAGAAATAACATGATTTTTCCATCATATATTTTTCTAATTAATATCAACCCACATATAGCGAAATAAATTTATTTTGATCAAATTGTGTCTAATATTTAAGCAACTGATATTTTTTACAATTTAGATTATCTTACGTAATATTTATTATCTAAAAAGTCTACATATTAGAGAATCAGCTCAGCAGCAAAATTGGAATATCTAGATCCGAAAATCTCCGGATTATTAAATTCCTATTATAACATTTCTAAGCAACGATTCTTAAATACTGAACCAAAATATTATTCGCATATTTTTATTTGCAATATAGTTTTAATATTCTTGCGACTTTATAGTATTCTAGAATATGATTATATTTTATTTAACAATAAAATACTTTCACTTTGGCAAGATACCAAATTGTTTAGACATTAAATATATGTAACTAAATTGTATTGGTAAACTAGTGTCATTCAATTTCGCGAATTTTCTTTTTCTGATTATTTCATATTCCCATCCTTTAGTTTTTTATATTAATTAGTACGTAGACATATTTATTTTAAATTTATAGCTAATAAAATAATAAAAGACGTATCTCTCTTGTTATCATTCTCATGGTTACACGTTTTTGCGACATTTTATACGAATTTATTCATTTTAATTTGGTTATTGACAAACACGTAAAATTTTTGGGTATTGACAAACACACTTTTTGTTTGTTATTACGATTGTGTTCCTGAATTTCTTATTATTAGGAAATATGTATAATTCTATGATTTTGTTTTACAAGTTGTGTCTGAATTTTAAAGCTTATTGTGGATAAGCATCCCAATTGAGAATTTGATATTCCTTACTCTTAGTAAGATCATGAGTGTCGAAGAGTACAGCTTTGAGGCCGTCCAGGAACTCACATATCTCTTCTCACTTATTACAAATAACAATGAAACCAATTTGGAAGTACGAAGAAGAACCAAGCTGGCATACAGGTGGTACGTTGGACTTCAAAAGCATCTACGGCCGAGAATCCTCTCAAAGAAGACCAAAATCAAGCACTACATGACCCCCTTAAGGTCCTTATTAAAATACGAATCTGAATGTTAGGCTTTGACAAAACAAGATAAGCGACAAATGGATATCCTAGGGAGGAGAATTCCGAGACAAATATTAGCAGTCGTATTTGATGACGGGGAATGGCATATTCAAAGAACGAGAATCTGTACCGACTATACAAGGATATACCGGTCACAGCTATCGCCAGAGTGGCCAGACTTCGGTAAGCCGGTCACGAGCCAATAATACGAGACAGTCAGCCGCCGAAAAAGCTTATAGTTAACAAGCCGCCCTGTCTCTAGCGGAAATGAAGACCATGGCTGAGGTGGTTGAACTGTGTACAGATGGACGCTGCATCATTGAAACTTACCGGAAGATGAAGCAACGTATCGGTAGACCGGAAAAAACGAAGAAGGGTGTCGGATGAGGCCAGGGCTCTATAATAGGACTGTTGCGCCTATGATGTATATAAGATGGATTAGCAAATTGCAAGCCGTTGTGAATTAAATCAGCTGCTAGTTAATAAATTTTACCCTTTTTTACCTCTTTTAATTACGTTCTTTTGCGTCATGAAACACACAATATTGAAAATACATAAATAAGTCTTTTTCGTGGAGCGTTCTATTTCAAAACCGTGTAAAAAAGCGTTAAGTGTATGGATAATATAGTTAACATACGTTTAACAGGTTGGCTTTAAAACAATTTTAAAATATTCTATTATTTTTTACTATTTACCTAATATTTTTTTATACTGAGTATTTAATATCCTAACGTAATTTAACATAATATGGTAATTCATAAAATTCTAACATCTTATGGTAATAATGTGAAAACCACTATTAACGCTTTCAGCAAAAATAAATATGAAAATAATTACTATGTACGCCCAACTCTTTTTTTACACGGTGAATACGTTCCACTAAAACCGTGTAAAAAAAGTGATACCCACTGTATGCAATGCGATGCCGTTTATTCAAACATCGGGACGCAATAACGCGCGAAATTAAAAATATGTAAAAA
The DNA here is from genome assembly GCA_022495035.1 of Philopotamus ludificatus. NCBI lineage: Eukaryota > Metazoa > Arthropoda > Insecta > Trichoptera > Philopotamidae > Philopotamus > Philopotamus ludificatus. The sequence continues at coordinate 56,131 of JAGXCT010035904.1, read as the reverse complement.
TTCGTGTAAAAATAGGTTTTTTTGGTTGGACTGTGTTGTATTTCAAAATCGTGTAAAAAAATCCTTTCAGAAAAAGAGTTGAGTGTATATCTTTTTTCATTTCGTGAAATTACTTTTTTGCACTGTATTTTTACTTTACAGTATATATACAAGAGAGGGAAACTCTTTATAAAAAACCGCATACCAAGACGGCTCGGGTTCCCGCGGTATGGCCACAGAAAGGGAGCCCTCACGTCACGTGTGAGACTCAGGTTCCTTTGGCCTCAACCTACCATGCGAGAGTCTGGTAAGGTCCATGCCCTCAGCAAGTGAGAGCCTCGTAACTGGCAAATGATGATGATACAGTAGAGTACAGTTTATTTTTTTTTCTCAGGAAGTTTTAACCCTTTCCATTCTGTCCATTTTTTGAAACTATGATCTACTCTCGTTATATTTTTTTTAAAAAAATATTAAAAGAGATAAAAAAAACATGGTACGTTATATGGTAAGTTATTTGCTAAAAAATCTTTTGGGCCAATACTTCTGGCCCACGTAGTGGAAAAGGGTAAAACATTTCGTTTGAGTAAATGACTATATAATATCTGAAACGTTGCAAATTTTTTTCTCAGTCCTATATATATATAATAAGTAAATTTTAAAGCTTGTTTTGGAATATCCTGCATAAAATGTTGTGTGTTCATTTATTTATATTTAATTTAAAGACAAATAATTGGCAAACATACAAATGTCGGTAATACCAAATATAATAATTTAATGACATAATTTGTTGTACAATCATATTTTATTCATCACAATTCAGGAATAAATGGGACTTTTAGAAAGCCGATATATCCGGCGGTTATATCCAAATTGGATGTTTTCTTATTATTTTTTCAACGTAATATCTTAGATATGTCCATAATAAAACTTTGACGAAATAATTTTCATAACTGTAGGTGTGGGTTGGAGAGAATCACGCATAGAAAATATCATTGATATATTTATATTCAATTTTATTTTATTGGGACCGTTGTACCATCCTAGATTATATTTTCTTTGATAACAAATTTCAACTACAATTAGCAGGGCCGATCCCGGAGGGCGCCACACCGCGCCGGTCGTAAAGAGCGGCCGTCGAAAGTTGTGTACCCCGAGACTCGTTTATTGACAAGGAGTGCCCCAGACTGTTGACCAAAGTTAATGGATTCCACTCCAGAAAAGCGTATATATTACTGCGACGGGATCGGATATTCTGCGTTTAATCTGTCGCCTCATCACGACCAACTCTCGATGGCTAATTCGATTGTGGACAATTACTGATTATTTATAGCAGACTAATTACCCAACGCCGACGTTTCCTGGAGCGGGCTGTCGTCGAAGGCCACATCGGTATTTTATATGACTATCAAACGTTTTCAGTATTTACCCAAACATGCGGGTAAATATGTCGGTTGTGTGGTGGGATTGATAAATGCCCCGGGCTAATGTTTGGTCAGCTTAATAATATGTACGAAATGTAGGCTTAGTCGTGGAAATTATACAACCACGTTCTTTGAAAAAAAATATTTTTTCATATGAAATGTATCAAATATCTAGGTAATTTATTTTTTTACATATACAAAAATATGTTAAATTAATGATACGAATACAAGAAAAAGCTTTATATCAATTGGACGGTATGATTTAACTATTTTATATTTTCATTTGATCAATAAAATTATTTTATCATTGAAAGTAATTAAACAGAGTGTAAGCTGAGCCATCTTTTATAGAGCTTTCGTTTATTATCGATAATTTTGGAGATGAATAGGCATTGATAAGAGTACATTTTATAAATATTATTTTTGTTGACATTTACCCCGATATATATATATATCTTTTACTAAAATTACGACAAAAACATTTCTAAAAATATATTTTAATGATGTCCCAAAGGTTCTTTTTTGTTTAATACATTTTTTTCGATGTATAGATAAAGGTTAAAATCTGTATTTTAATTGTACTAATTTTCTACCCTTTAGCGATAGGCAATTTGTATCAAAGGGTTGAGAAATAATTGAGTCAGAAATGCACGCCACCATTATTTAAATCCTTTTACATTCTCGATTTTATTCCAACAAAGCATCGTTTTTATATAAATATTATTAAAATAATGCATTATTTTAAAATATTAATAATAAAAGAAGAAGTAGATTTCCTCACATAAATCATGTCACTATTTTTTAAGATGATTTATGTGTGTAAGCAATATTTAATATAATAATATTATAAGCCCACTAATGGTATCGCAGAGTGGCCGATGGATGTAAAAATTCAATTTAGACTATGCCTTTGTTATTTTATAATCTTCTACATATATAAAAAAATATTTTCGAAGATTACGGTATGAATTTCATTTTTAATATGGCAATTTTCCGTGTACACTTTGGCTAAACGTTGAATTAATTATTCGATGTCAAAGCTTAGACTAAAAATTAAACTTGAGTAATCAATGATAATAATGAAAGTATTCAAAGTGCTTTTAATTAAATTATTCGCATTGTGTACATATTAAACTGCTGAGACGTTATCCTCTAAAAAATATTATCGCTAATATTTAAAAAGTTATACCATAATTTTTCATTATCTTTAAACTTTGTCTGAATTTGTTTGTGTTTGACCTTCTTAAGCACAGTTTTATTAAGTTTGTTTTATATTTCTATACAAAAAATATGTTTTATACATATAACTAACATTAAAAGTATATTTCAATAGGTTGCTGTACACATTTAAATAAAAGTTTACATTCAAGATGGAATATATAGTAAAATAAACTTTATGTTCTGAATAAAGTTGAACCAGAAATTGTACCTTGAATCTCAAGTGGCTTGGCCACTTTTTGTTGTAAATGCAAAAAACGTTTTAACTTACAAGTTGTTTAGAAAATGTATGTAGTTGTTGATTTTTTACGCCAAGTTTCCGACGACGGTATTCTTAAGAAATAAATATTATTAGATACAATTTTCAATTGTATCTAAAATCCCGTTAACGTTAAATAAATATGAAATAAAATGAGACAAATTGATACGTCCCATCGCAAATTTTCATCACGTCATCAATTACCACCGCGACCAATTCGCCAAGAACATTATTCATTTTAAATTACAATAAACCGTCCAGACTCTGATGGATCACCGAAGAAATGTACTTGACACGATACTTCTGGAACTGCGCATATACATTACACAATAATATATACCGCCGAAACTTTCGTGACGACGCGACGAGTATTGTACTTATCGCGTTATGAATAAATTCGGAACTATCACACTTTGCACAATTCACGAAGATTAATCAGCAGATATTTGTCTCGGGCGAAACAACATGGAAAACCCATTAAAAGTTCGCAACGGAAAATGTGAGAAATTCGCAAAGCACGAACAACTGACAGATGTCAAAATCTTGATCCAAATCCGCAATTTTTCAAAAACTATGCAAAAAATTCTCCCATTTTGCGTAAGCTCGGCCGTGTTGTTTTAAATAAATATATATTTGACAAATATTTATTTAGTAAATCGAAATAGTCGACACCATTTGAAATATGACATCGTGTATTTGATATATGAGACATATAACAAAATAAAAAAAAATGTCGATAACTAGATTTTGTATTATTCAACGTCGAAATTGAAAACGTGAAGCCTTCAACCTTAATAAAAAAAAAAGAACGATAAACATATTCGATTTTAACTATTGAAAACCGTGTTTTATGTTATCTTTTATAGAGCACGAAGACGTTTTTATAAGCAATAGTGTTCTATTGTGTATGAAAAATAAAGGAAGTATTGAAAATCAAGTAATATTTATTATCTATATCTACTCTTCAAGCTTATATACAGTCAGGTTTTCTATATTTTGTATTTTTAAACATATTGCGTATATCTCACAAACGGAAAATAAATGATAATATATTTATTAAAAACAACGACGTACTGTTTTTATTTAGAAAAGTATACAATCGTTTCAAATTATTTAGTGGCAGATGTCAGGATTTAAGAAATATCCGTCAAAACTTTTGAAAGCTTTCTTATATATAAATAATACCCGTAAACCTTTTCTATATAATGTAGAAGCTTTTTCTTCAATCTTTTATATTTATTTCAGATAAATTATGGCTGAAATCATTATTTTGTTTATATATTTTTTTTTAATAAATAAAATAAAAAGGTCGTTCTGTATAATTATATCAATTACCTTGTACCTGTCGTAGATTGAAGGTAACAACACTATAATTATAATAGTCCGTCAAAAAACCGTCTACATCAGTGATGTTCAACACGCGGCCCACGGGCCGCATGCGGCCCAGTTCGTTTAGTTTACGGCCCTATTGGAGTTTTCATCCTTCTACAAATATTAATTTTATTTGCAAAAGGGCTAATTTCATTTGTAAAAAGATTAATTTCATTTGCAAAAAGGTGAAATAGACTTGCAAAAACTTAATAAAGAAATGCTTAAATAGGTAAATAGGTATAAATTTGAAAACAAATAATGACTTGAACTCCATATTAATTAATAAATTGTTTTTGATACATTTTGTTTTTTATGCGGCCCACTAACGATTTCTGTTGGACAACACTGATCTACATGGTCATGTGCCTCAGATATGAGGGAAAGTGAAATAATATTAGGAGGACTAGGAATTCCTTCATTTTTTTTCAGATGGTCTAGTTTAAGTTAATTTGTGTTCAAGAAACTTCTTTGGGAGATATTTTTCTTGGAGAACCGTTTGTTGACTTTATTTTCCGTAGATGAAAACTTTTTTTTTATTATTAAGGGAAAAATGTCTAAGGCCTAAATCCACGACGAAAAAATGCGTCATTGCATGCTGTTTGTTTTTATAAAAGGACTACATGGAATCAAGGCTGCGAAAGGCCTTGATTCCATGTAGTGAACAAAATTTATGTACAATACAGTTGTAAGTTCAGATGAGGAAACGTGAGCTTGAAGGACCTTCCTAGAAGTGCACGATTGCCAGTTTGTCAAAGACTAATTAAAATCTCTGGTTAATTTCGATTCTTTTCAAACCTTCAGCGAATTCAGTCAGAATCTTAGATCTTCCTTGTCTATAGAACAGTTTATTTAAATTGGATTGGGAAAGTGAATGGGTATTTTAATCCCCACGAACTATTCCTCGCTAACAAATAAGCGGGCGTGAACACGCGCAGTTCTTTATTATCACACCAACAAACTCACCCTTTTTATCACTATTTTTTACATAAGACGAGAAGTAAATAGTGCTCGACAATGTATGTCCAAAAAAATAATGGGTATTAAAAATTATACATTAATTCCGATCACGAAGCCAAGTCTAACCTTACGTAAGGTTGTTTTGTAGATGCAGTAAACTATTCGAGGGATCATTAACTTTTAATTATTGAAACTGGATCAAGCTATAACGTCTGAAATATGATAGTTAGTGAGCCTTCAACTGAAGTTTTAGAAAGAAGTTGAAGAAAAAAGGCCGAATTTAGTAAACCGAATTGGAGTAATACTGCAACAGGATAATTTTACGCCCACTTACATCAAGAATGACCTGAGAAAAATCCAGGAGGTGAATCAGGAAGTTTTATTATATCAGTCGTATTCACCAGACCTTGGTTTATCTGACTATGATTTTTTTTATCTTTGTTCCACACAAAACAAGTTTTTACAAAAGGGCAATTGAAAATGTATAAAAAAGGTGTAGAAGAGATTATTATTAATGATGGTAATTATATTTTGTAATTTTTAGTGATAGTTTTTTTTATTACAGTTTGGTTTAGTTGGTATGGTTTGACTCTTAGTCCACCTAATAATTTATATAAAATTAATTATTTATTTAATCCCTTTACGTTCTCCTCTTGAGGCATTCTAATCATTGTATACAAAAAATATTTATATATTTTTTTAGTTTATTATAACCCCAATAAACCTGGCCTAAATATTCCGGACGCATATTCAAGAGTCATCCGTTGAAAGTGTCACTGATTATATAGAATGTTCTATTGCAATTGCCCAATTTTAATATTGATGCATCACGGAAACTAGTTAAAGTGTTAACATTGAGTAGGATTAAAAGTTCCTGATTTCCGTAAGACATTACATAATAATGCTGGAAAAGAAGTAGCCGAGACAGATGTTTTACAATGGTTAAAATAGACGAAGGAGACTTTGAAGGTAAAAATGAAATTGCAGATGAAATTATGAAAAGTGAAGATAGACATGAAGATAACGAGGAAGAACAAACCACTAAGCTAAAAACATAGTAATCAGTAATAAAATTGCATCTCGACGAACTAATTTATTAACTATTGGTCAGTTAACGGAATTCAACTATATTACTTGCATTATATCATTTTTAAAAGTTAATTATAAAAAAAAAAACGAATATTACTGTCACTCTTAATATTATATATCATCTGAAACCGAATAAACAGGATTTTGTAATTGTTTTTATA
>JAGXCT010035904.1:3937-40600 GCA_022495035.1 Philopotamus ludificatus | reverse complement strand
GATAGTTTTCTGGCACACGTGTTCATCACACAAAGAGACAATTCAATAACAATCGCGCTAAGATCACTTACGTCACCCTCGACACAACTTCTCAATTATCTTCAGGAGAGAATTGTATCGCACAATGGTGGCGAGTTTCAATTGTCAGCAAATAAATTGCGTCGGGATTCAGCATATTTTCGTCCAACAATGGGAAATGCTTTCGGCTATAAAGTCAGCAGCAATTCGGCTCGTACGTCTGCTGAATATGCAGTTTGGGCTGCGGCTACAGCTCGGTGCTAATGCAGACGATAAACATTCAGTAATATCAAAGGCAAACTGGTGGACAAGCCAGTGTTTGCAATGCGTGATGATGAAACAGCGTGATATACCCACAGCCGGTTGATGATGATGATGATTAATTAACCAGATGTCCCGAGCCAGGTGTTAATTAATGGCGGCCTGATTGAGATAACAAAATTTACTTATAATATAAAATCGGATATTTGTGACGATTGTTTAAAACAGTATATATTCTGAAAATCTATATATATTTTGATTTATATTTGTAATTAATATTTTTTTATTTTTATTTATTACTCGTTGTGGTTAAAACTAACAAATGGTGAAAGTCACGTACCTCGTTGAATTTATAAAAGGCTCAGCTGGCACATGGACCTTTTCAACGCTATCGAATGAATTAAGTACTGCTGTCGAAAGCTTATTTTTTATGCATAGTGGAAAATACAGTTTTTCCGTTTATTATTAACGTGGTCGGAAAAAATAATTCATTATAATTAGTGCTAAACATATTTATTAATTATACAAATACGTAAATATAATTTACATGTGCTAAATCAAAACACAATAATATTTTGAATCGTTCTCCGCAAAACAGGCTTATATCGGTCGTTGAAAAATTAACACTATTATATGTCACGAAAATATTATTACGTTCTTAAAATGGATGTAAACGGATGCAAATAAACAATGTGCAATACTTACATATGGATTCAGCCACATTTCGACACATACACCGGCAAAATATCCATTTAATTAATCGCGAAAAACTTTTTCCCGAATGGAAATTCGGTTTTTCATCGTTCAAAGTCGCCGCGCATTTTAAATTACTATATGTAATAATATATAATTATTTGCATGATTGCGTTTGCTAAATATACGATGTGCATATATTTAATTATTTTTCGTAGCGAACTGAAAAGTTGGATGAACATGTGAACCGAGCGGATCCGTCCTATCGTATTGACGTTCCAACGCCGACTGACTTGTTCAGCGGTGGAGATTCAGCTCGTGGTACATCCTAAACCAAAATGGATGTAACCCTCTAGATAATTTCAGAAAGAAGAAAAATCAATGCAGCGTTGATTAAAATATATCAATTTATTTAACTTTATAGAAAATATTTTACGACGACTATTATTATTGTATAGTATGCATGCTATATGTATTTGTATTTAGTATTAAATATACATTTAGTAATACAAACATTATAATATATTATTTAAATCCTTGAATGATTAATTTTTTCTGTGATATCGAGAGATATTTATGAATATAATAGATTATTATTTATTTAGCCGAAATAATTTTCACGAATAACTTTTCCCATGAATATATTTCAATGCGCAAGTTGTATTTACGTTTTCCATGATTTTCCATTAAAATTTCAAGACAATTTAAACGCTTTTTATCATTGCCGAGATACAACGACCGCTGTTGTAAATAATATTTTTCACAAGCACGCAAATATTTTATAGTGATCCTCAAACTATGACACGCAATCCACATAAAAACATGCAATAACAATTCTTATATTTCGGATAAAGATTGTAAACGCTTATCTTTTTATGCAACATTATGAAATTAATAAATTTTCCGTGATTTAAATCTATGCTCGTATATAATAATATTCAGAATAATTGTATGATGGCCTGAAAACCGGCACTCTTAAAAAAAACATTAGTCTTTATTATAATTTTAATTGAGTTTTAAATTAAAAAAAATTTGATGTAATTATTTATATGTATGTATCACTTTAATGGGTGGTTTAATGGTGGAAATGGCAGCCTAATCCTCGTCTGATCAGATTTGATGTTCTATGGGGTGGGATCACTAGCCAAGCGGACATTCTATTGTCGATTAGCGACAAACATTGTTCCACAGGGGCCACTCATCCAAGTAATGACTGCGCCCAGTTTGATTAACCGTAATTATCATAAAAAAAACTAATTATACCCACGTATAACATATTGTCATGTAAAGCTACTAGTGAATTTGCATTTCAAATTATACTATCGATCAATAGAAGTGTATAATTAAAAGCGTGCCCTATAAAAAAATAGAACATCACTATTTTTAACTCGTGGGTCGTTAAAATCATAGTTTTTTTAGAAATAAAACTAAAAACACATAATTTTTTTCATACTCACGAAACTAAATCGCGTAATGATTTAAAGTAGGTAAGGGTAGAGTAATGCTATTGTTTTGTAGTAAATGTCGTTATTATATTGCACGCAAAACTGTTTTCTCGAAAAATATCTAAAAAATGTTACTTTTTTGTTTTGTTTATTTAAATATGTAAAAATTTATGTTCTTTTCGTTTTGATATATTTTTGCATTATTGGTTTTTTGATGGCCAGTGTTCCAATATTGGAACATTTGGTTTTTTTTTAACACCACTCTGATCTTTATTGACGAATATAAATTAAGATTGTACCATTCGATAGCTGATACGCGTGAGGAGCATATGGTCCAGTATTTTTTTTAAGTTTTCTCACTTGTAGAGGTGAATATTGTTTTTTTTTTAAATTATACCAGAGCTATTCAGCTTAACCACTTGGCCGATTATGAAGATGTTAAATATCGTCATTTCGTTGATATGAGAGTTTATAATTTAATATAACGAATTAATTAATGACGGTATTTTAACATATTTTTCTTATAATTCTAGCAAATTTATCTCTACTTTATTTTCTCTTAATTATTTTTTTTTGTTGTTATTTTATATATTTCTACTCTTTGGTTACATTTGATTTGTTTTATTATTTTACTATTTTTATGTGCGACCTGGGTTAATCTGTGAATGCAAAAAATAAATAAAATAATTTACATTTAACAAGAAATGTCATTTGATACCGATTCAAAACCAACGTTCAAATTATTGTACATTGCAATGTACTCTGGGTCTGAAAGGGTTAAAGTCCTGGAAAGTAGAGGGAGAAAGAGATATGCATTTACATCATCACATATACATTTTCTTTCATATTATTTTTAAGTTTTGCTCATTTTTATCTTTACAGAGAAATTGATTTCGAAGCTATTTTTAATAAAATCTGTGACAGTAATTGAGATTACAGTAGAAATATTTGTGAAATAAAAAAAAATCTACAGAGTTCAAACTAATGGTATTTTTTTTTAACTTTTACTATTTTATATTTTTACAGTTTAGTGTGATAGATCCTTAAGTAAATTCTATTTTATTTGAAATTAAATATTCTAAAGAATATATTTGCCATGTTAAGGGTAACAAATACCTACATATTGATGGATTGAGAATTTGCCTATGAACTATTGTATCGTAATTTTAAATAACATTGGATAATATTTTTTGTGTTTATAAAACATAGTCAATTTTATTTAACAAAATAAATTAAATATTAAATATTTTGCAATATATTCTTCAAATATGATTTAATCTGCTTTTCTGATAAATTATAAAAAATATGATAAATAATCTTCTGAGATATCCTATAGTTTTTTGCTTGCTTATTTTTTATTCTTTTTATTGTATATATTAAAATAGAGAAGGAATCAAAGCAAAAGTACAAATTTCAAGTGAGTTTGTTCCCTTTAACTTTGTCATAACTGTACGTGTACTATGGTATTATTAGAAGCGTTCTGACTTTGTAAAAAGCCTCAAACCGATCAGAGAATAAAGCGACAGCTCGCCAACAAATAGTGCAGTGTCTTAAACCTTTCCGCGACTGCGAGATTCCATACAAAATCTCAAACTAGCTACTTTATTGGTCACCAACTATAACCTTTCTACGAATAACAGAGGGATTCCAAATATCTATTTATCACCTCCCAACCCCTACAGGTGGGGGAGGGTAGCCACCAAGAATTATCAGAAATGACACAACTAGCTACCATACCATTAAAATTTTTTTTTTTTTTATATTACAGTCAACATAACCCTGCATAGAGTTGACTAGGGGCCCAGTTGAACTTTGATAGGTGCCCAGCATAACAGTGCAAAAATATGTACAATAATCGTACAAAGAATCAAGTGCTTCTTGCTTCTTATTTGCAGAATTCTCATTTTGTCTCGTCCCTAGATGACCCTAATCTGTTGACCAACTAATAACTGCTTAAGACTCAAAGCATGCTTAGTACTAATTACGTCAAAGTCTATAGGGCTGTGCTTTGGGAATAACTTAATGTGGGATATCTAGAAACAATTCTTTTGTATCTCTGTCACCAGTAACTGGTGTAGAGATGCGACTATCAGGAGCTAGGTTGACCCGGCTCTAGCCATTCAAGACAAATTCGGGATGGTTCATGAGCCGTTTCCCATCACATATCCGCTTCTACAAATAGATCGTCCTTAAGTCCTGAGCCGTGGCGGCAACGAAACTCGTACGGATGGAAACAATGCCGCACCTGGTGGCTGTTTTAGACTATCGCTAAGGCGTGCAATGTTGGCCTGCCGGCCCAAAGAGGGGCCTGCCCCTCCGGAAAGCTAGTGGGTCAACCTGCACCTGGATTACGTAGCCAACTAATGTTGTTCTTGGCGTGCTCCGAAATGGAGGAGGAAACTCCAACAACGACGAGCATGCGAAGAATGGCAAAGTAAAAGCCATACAAAATCATCAACATCGAGAAGGAATCAAAGCAAAAGTACAAATTTCAAGTGAGTGTATTGCCTCTAACTTGTCATAACTGTACGTGTACTATGGTATTATTAGAAGCGTTCTGACTTTGTAAAAAAAAAATCCGGACAATTGTATTTTATTAATATATACAAATCTGAAATCTCTCACGTTTTTGTCTATATATATACGTTTATACAAAAGAAAATATTCATTCGTGCATAACAATCCTTCTACGCATTCAATATCGCTAGTCAAACCCTCGGCCTCGCTTCAGCTGTCACTCAAATCGACAATAGATTACAGACTCTATCATCCAAGTACATAGCCGTTAACCTATGTATTAGATTATCAGGCTCGCGGTGATGAATAATAATTAGCGACTCTAGTGCCGATCGCACAGTACACCGGCCCAGACAATGTGTACCAAGATTAGAATATTTGACGTTGTGATAGCTCGTAATCCCTCCCGAATACGCTTCGGATGACACAAAGTCATACGGTTATATAAATCCGGCGTATAAATTGTATACTTTATTTTTTAATAATATTCTATCGCGATTCTCCGTTGTCGTATTCCGGACGTATTGCAGACATCAAAGGGTTCAGTGTGTGAAAACTGAAACTGATTTTCCACTTCGTGGCACGTCAAAGTAGCTTCAGAATTGTAGATTACCGGCGACGAATTTTAGAAAGGACCATATATTTCATAATTAGATCGAGTTTTGATGATGAAATGCGAAGATTGCATTTATTAAAGCAAGATGATAACTTTGAAATATTAAAGTTTTATCAAAAACTTTTATTTTCGATTCTTTTTGCGTTTTTTGCTCTAATCTTGCCTATTCCGCGACCGCAAATCGTTTCAGCACTTACCGAAGTTTGTTTTCCATCACTGTAAATTTTTGATATTCAAATTTCAACCGCAAAAGCAATTATTCCATTAAAATATAAACGTTTTGCGCAAATATTTAAGGAAAAATAAATGATGATCCAATTTCATTCAAATTGCGCCGTATAAAATTCCACAGTTGAGTGTTTTTAGGTGAGAGCGGAAACATTTAACTGTAAACGGAGATGAAATTTTACGAATGTATCTATTTTCAAGTTTAAATATTCTACGTCTTCCTCGGCGATGAAGACTCTCTAGGTGGTAATTCATCTTAAATTTCATTTGTGATTTTCTGGCTCCGTCTGGCTTTATTATGGCAGGAGGAACAAAAACAGAAAACACTTAACGACTGGATCAAATAATATTATTTTTTCAATTGAATTTTTCTTTAATAGATAATTTTACTTTGCGAAAATATACCTGCATATATATAATACATATAGATGATATCATATTTAAATGTAGAAATATAAAATATTTATTAATGCAGATTGAATATGTCGTGCGTGCAAATTCTTTCGTGTCAATGAATATTTTTGTGGCAATTAATTTAATACGTAAATATTTTATAATAAATAATATTATTAAACTTCATTTAACATATAATAAATGCTGTTGTCCACGTGGAACTAACATGATCAAATCTCACATCTTTCATACTATATGCATTCTTCAATATTGGCTTTCTCGAGTTTTATATTAAATTATTCATCCACTTTAGCAATGCAATTTAAAAAAATATATATATTTATATTAAAAAGGGATTTTATTTGTGTTTTATTTCATTTTTATTTCATATTGACAGATTTATGAAAACAATTTGATTTAAATTATTATTTTGAATTTATTGAGAATAACGTTAGAATTTGCACAAAAATCGAATAGGGCATTCCGCTTCAACACTTCAGACTATACTTTTATGCAAATCAGCCGAGTTCGACTACCGTATAATCCAGTGAATAAACCTGGAACGGAAAGATTCAATAAAATTTACTTGGCTTGGTGTTTTATTACCACAGGAGAGCAGTATAAGGGAGTACTTTGTGTGGTGTTAAATCATACAAGACATTGCATAAGTATACCAATTTGTATGCATACGTTCTCAAATTAATATAGGTGATGGTAACCATTTAATCCTTCCTAAAAAACTTTTAACCTATTTCTCTAAATAAATACATTTAAAATTGATAATAAACTTCTGAATAAATATATAAAATCTATATTATTTTTTCATATTTTTCAAGTATACTCTGGAACTTATGTACACTTGCATACCCCTTGGCTATTGTCATAAAGAATTCCCTAAATTGAAAGTTTTCGTCAGAGGATTAACCTATCCTAAATAACAAGTATTAACTTAACTTATATTCACAGTCACAATCACAGTTAACTTATATTATTAAAATTAAATGCAAGTTAGTCGGTTCATGATCTAAAATAAACAGAAATTAAATAGGGAAATAGCGATTACTTTTAATTTTTATTTATTTTTGACACTGGATTATTTAGTATGAAAGAAAAATTCCAAAGTGTTTTTACCCCCCCCCCCTCATAAGGGTTCGATAAAGATTTTAAGGATGCGGGGGCAATGAGTCTCTCACACTTAAATCGTTGTCAACCTGCTTATCATTATTTAATGTCTATGTTTATTTGTTATCAAAACAATATGTTTTTATGGACAAATGACTTTTTTACTTCAGAAATAATTCGTGCGATTTTATGGGACTCTAATAATGTATTTATGTTAAATATTCCTTTTGTTTTATTAAATTCTGTTCAACGTCGCTTTATAATACTCAATGTAATACATGTTTAACGGCAAGCACTGGCAATGGTTGAAATGTAGATATTCTGGAAAATATAAACTCATTTTAAGTGTATTTGACACAAAAAAAACTATGACACGAAAAGTGTTTCAAATCAAATTCGGAAGGGGATGTGTGCATATAAAAAGTGCCTTCGTATGCACCGGATAAAAGTTTGCATATCCGTCTCTGTTACCATCCTTCCTCACATATAAAAATATACGCGAATATATGTCCAATGTTGTTAAATTTAATCACAAAAAAAATAACATCGATAATTATGTAACGACGCTATTCAGTTTCGATGCCCGGCTCGGCCATTGTCTCAATATATTAATATTAAAAACGGCGACCGACCCGAAATTCGTCCAGGCTTTGGCGTGGAGTCGCCTTTGTGTCATTGTTTGTGGGCCCAAGTCTTTATATGCCGACACAAAAGTCGACCGGAGAACCAGAGTTCTCCACAATGACGCAGAAGCCTCAACCGCAAATTTGTATAGCTCTTCATTTAAGCCTGGGGACCTGCAAGTAGGCTCTTTGCAGCCCTTTGCAGCCCTCGGTATTCCACTTGATAATTTCTAGAAAAATTACGTACTTGTAAAATTATAACTGACTACAAGCACCAGCTTATTGTATATTTTCATATTAAAATTTATGCAGTGAGTCCTTCACGAGTATAAAACAATTAAAAAATGATTGAAATTCCATAAAATATGCACTCGAATGAAATGTGTCTGAAAATTATTCAGGTAAAATATTTGCGCATGAATTTGTAATATTTACCACTCGATTTATTCGATACATTGTATGAATATATTTAATTTTCAATTCGCAACATAACTGACAATTAAACTTTGTAATTAGGTTATGATTTAGAAGCGTGTGCATGTTAGATCGAAATTCAGTTCAGTGAGCCGCTATATTGATATGCGAAATAATTGCCAAATATGCAAGTTAATGGACCAAATATTATTTTGAAATAAAATAAAATTTATAATTTAACAGGGTATCGAATCTCTGTCGGTGTAATATTAGATTCTTTCCACTTGAACGTCGTTCTTCTGTTTCTTGCCATTCGGTTTCCGTCGATTCTTTTCTTTGTCTAGTACGACATGCAAGACGTTGACAATATGTTATGTCAATATGACAATGTTCGACATGTGTACGATATTAGGAATCTGATGTATGTTCTTCTATTGCTGTTGTTTTTTGCAGTTTATTGCAGGTTTTGTCCGGCTCGCTACATTTATGAAATAATATATATCGGAACATTTATTCTAGATCAGCCATGTCTAAATGATGGCACGCGGACCAATTATGGACAATAAATTAATTTGTTTTTCCTCTTTGTTTCGCATTTTTAAAAAAGCGCCATTAATTCTCATTAATAAAAATCAGAATTTTCTCACTCAATTTTAAAAATATTTATCGTCGCCTTTTTGGAAAGATATATATTACCTTTTTTATACAACATTATTCTATTATTGATTTGAGAAAAAAATATCCCTTTCATAGATAAAAAATATCCCTTTGAGTGTATCCGTCAGAATAAAGTTAGCGGAGTTGCATGTGGATGCAGTTTCAAATGTAAAAAATGCCAGTAAAGCCATGATAAATATTTGCGTCATTTGTAGCGATATATTGGACGTCGGGAAATACCAACGTTGGTTTAAAAAAAAAATCTCCAAACTTTGATTTGGAAAATGAACCTGGAACAGGACGACGTAGTCAAGTTAATAAAGTGGCTTTAAAAGCTAAATTCAAAGCTAATTCGGTAAATTATCTAAAGCGATTAGTATGTTGTTGTCTACTGCTCAAGGATGTCTTCAAAATATATAGAAAAAAGATAAAAAAACAAGGTGCTTGGTTCTTGCACGATTTGTCGGACCACAAGATGGAATTTCTCAAAATATGCAGATTATTGTTAGAAAAAGAAAAATAATGCCCGGTTGTTTGAAATTTACCGGAGATAAGAAATGGATTCTTTACAAATCTATATAAAATAGTGTATTATTATTTTTTTTATTTATTTATTTGACTCCGATGGATGGATAACGTAAGTAAATGATTCCATAGCGCCACTCAACCACTTAAAGATTCGATAGAGATTCAAAGGCAAGGACAATGAGTCTCTCATAATAATATTCTCCGTAGTGTCAAACCATGACTCTGCTTATTTTTATTCAAATATTATTTCAGTTGGATTAAAATTTGTTTTAAAATTATTTATTCAAGGAAGGATAGATGGCATTAAATTAATGAATTCCTACGCGCAAAATTACCTACATAAATATTTTTATAAAATATGCAGAGGTGATGGGTCTCTTCCTCTTACAAATCCAAGTACTATCTCGGCTCAATCGCGGTTAACTTATCAGCCATAACACTAGTTATGGCTTGTAGGTAACTGTTATGTATTCGAATTACCATTTGTTCCATTGAGTATTTTTTGAAAGACAAAAAAATATATAACAACGAACGTTTTTTGATATTTTGATTAAAAACCACTAAAAAAACTAAAAAAACGATGCCAGAAAGTCTAAGATAATATTGTAAATTCCTATGTACAAACTTTTAACATTTAAATTAAATTATAATATTAGTTTAAAATTTGAGATTGCGTTTTCATTGATAAACTATGATATTTATTCTGAGTACTCTGAGCTATATACATTTGAATTTTACGATAAACAATGGATTCAAGGTTTTAGATTTTTACCACATAAAACAATAAAATTAAATGAATAAACCAGAAGCTACTGGATGAAAATTAATTGATAAGCTTTTGTAACAAAACTTATGCTTTATAAGAAAAACAACCACTGATAAATGATGCTGTTTATTTTAAACTATTTATTGAATTTATTAGTTTTAATACGATTTTTTAAAACACGCTAATGAAGTCACAAAAATTAATTAAAGAATTCGATGGCAGATTTTTAAACATGCAAAAGCATGAGGAAAATTTCACAATATTTCTACCCCCATTTGAAGTGAAGGCTGAATCTGCGCTTCCAAATTTCCAAATGGAGCTTATGGGCTTGCAATTAAGCATTGAGATGAAAACCATTTTTGAAGCGAATAAAATACATAAATTATATCAGAAATATATCTTTAAAGATATATTTCCAAAAAAAAGGTAAATGGGAATTTGCATTATAACTGCATTTAGTTTTTCCAAAATTAAAAATTACATAATCGAAGTGTCGAAACAGGTTGACTGTTGACGTTCAAATTACCAGTCGTTATTAAAAATAATAAAAAAATAAATGGGTCTATATTGTATTTAGCCAAATCATGTTAGTTGAACACCCCTGTACTAGATCGATATTGCATGATATATTAAAGCTATTAGGAGTGAAATCTCAGCTTTAATACAAATTAGTTTAAATTAAATTTCAGATACAATATCTTATCCTTCAGACATCATTAATTAGTATACATATATACAGATTTATTACTGTGTAAAATATTTATATATCCAGCATTTATGTAGGTAGATAAAGGGAGATGTCCTCGATCACTCGAGCCACGCCTAGTCGATGTTGTTTGCATTTAAAGAGCGAACGTTTGCTAATCGCTTAAGCCAAACCATTGCATTGGCTTTAGCTAGATAACACGGACTGGCTATATATAGCTAGACAATTTCTAATGAGTTTAGAATCTGGGCTGGATATCAATTAAAGAGTAAATAAAACGTACAGGTAAATTCCAATACTAATCTTTCAATTAATATTTTTACGCGATTGATATTTACGTTGGTAATATGCGTAGTTTTCAAATGTTTTTTCATAATATTTTCATAAGCGAAATTGTAAATTTTAAATGGTGAAAGGGCTCAGAATAATAAATTTATGGCGGCCAATTTGGCATATGCCTGTAAAAAAATTCAAGGCACACAAAAAAATATTATTCCGGCTACATTGGTACGGGTTATGGATATAAATTAAAAGTTGCGCCATATTCCGCGACCATTTCCCTGGCAACTTTTCCGTTCGCGGAACGATATAAATTTTCCGCTCGAACTTTCGGATGAATATATATTGCTTTATGATCCGATGATAGCTCTAGGCACTCAAGAAGCCAGATATGTCAAGATCTAGGGGTAATTTTAGCTTTCGTCAATTGCATTGTCTGCGATCCTTCGCCTTTTATTACGCCACGATCACGTATATTCATATTTTTTTTTTGTTTATTTGATCAGAGAGATATTTTTATGGAGTTTTTCATATATATCTCGTAATTAATATTTAATTAAAAATTGTTTATATTTTAAAATCAAGATTGAAACGATTTATAAAAAAAATGAATGCGCTTAATTCTCAGAAATTTGTATTTTAATCAAAATATAGTGCATCAAAGAAAATATATAAGATAAATTGTATTATAAAATGTAAATAGCATATTTCATTTGAAAGAACTCTCACTTAATCATTTTAATTAGATTGTTTTAATTATTTTACTCACAAAATTGTAATTTTAATCGATTTATATATAAATAAATAATAAATTAGATGCTTAGCTGATATAATTTACTGAATTATTTATAATC
The DNA here is from genome assembly GCA_022495035.1 of Philopotamus ludificatus. NCBI lineage: Eukaryota > Metazoa > Arthropoda > Insecta > Trichoptera > Philopotamidae > Philopotamus > Philopotamus ludificatus. Next base: position 28,480 of record JAGXCT010035904.1, on the reverse strand, counting down.
ATTAACTCTTTTTAAGAAGGAGAGAGGAGAAGAGAATTATATAGAATGTTGAAATTTTATCTATGAGCTTATCAATATAATAATCAATAATATATTTTAATAATGTGTCTATGTTACACATGTTTGGTTGACAAATTCTTAGTTGAATAAGCTTCGAAAATATAAAAAAAAACCATTATTTTTGACAAATTGTGCAATAAATAAGCGTTATAAATTATTTAATTCAGAGAGCTAATTTGTAAAAACTATTTTTTCCGTATAATAATCGATTTAATTCGCTTTGCTATTGAATTAAAAAAAAATTCTATAGTTATTTTTTATTCGCATTTTAAAATATTCTATAATTTTTGTCACGGGTTCCTTTAGTATTTTTTTTAGCGATCCTTGACTATAAATAATAACTGAATTAATATTTTTAAACGATTGAATGTAAAATATACTAATAAATTGCTCTAGTAAAAAAATACAAAAATCCATCATTAACTATAGGACACATGAGTCGATAATTTTAAGTCTTTTATTCAACTTATACTAACTGTCTTTTTTTATTTGTTACCTGATACATATCAGAGATTTTTCGCTGATTTCCGTTGTAGACTGGACCTCACTGTGGGCTTTTAGATCCAATATATACTTCGCATAATTTAAACAAATATCGGTTTTGGATAAAAAAATTGTTATCTGCTTTTCGTTTTTTTATATTAAATATATTGTAGTTTTATATTTTATTATTCAAATACATTTTGGTAAAAACTTAATTTTTTAGAAATTCATAAATATAAAACAAAAAAAATAGTTATTTTGCATCGTCTGCATTTTAATTCATCAATTTTACTATAAAATCGGAGACGCCTCGTGATTATGCTTCTTAAAAAGTAACATAAGATATCAGGTAAAAGGCTGAAGAGCAATATTCTCTTTACCAGAGTTACCCTTATTAAGACCTTAGTTTCGATATGATGTTAAATTTATAACAGTTTTCCCATTTTTTTGCTGAAAATTTTACAGCATGCAAATTTACATTTTATGACATCTGATGTAGTATCCTTCAACAATGTTCCACTTTAGTATCTATCATACTTGAGCCAGATGTAATGTACATGAAAATATAAATTTAATAAAATGAATCAATAAATTATTTTGATTTTAATGTATTAAAAATTCTTCATCTCTCTGGCCTATATATAGAAAGAGTTAAATAATTTCAGCTTGCTCTCAGCTCTTCAAAAATGAATGCTTACGTTCAATTCTCTATTCTTGGAATCTGAAGTATGCATATACAAACACGTTTAATTTTCAATATGATAATCCAACATTCAAAACGAAAAGATTTAGATAAATCCTAAGAAATATATGTAAATAGACTATTATTTTTATATTTATATCAAAAAACGTTTGGTACGCATATCAAGACGGTGCACGTCCCCACAAAGCTGTAATAATTGATGAAAAAAATAAAAAAACTGAATTGGCAAGCACTCTCACGTTTCAATACCAAACATTGGAATTTTAAATAAAGTAAAAAAACAATTTTCATATTTAGCATTTATAAGAGGGTAAAATATAATGGAAAATGGTAGCTCCATCTTCCGGTAAGTTTCAATGTGCAGTATGCACTGTCTAACCACCTCAGTCTTGGTCTTCGTTTCCTTTGGGGACAGGAATACTTGTTGACCATAAGCTTTTTTGGTGGCTGACTGTCCCGCATTCTTGACACGTGCCGGCCCTTCGGATTCTGGAGACTCATCTTGTTTTGTCAAAGCCTAACATTCAGATTCGTATGCTAGGACTAGGGCTTGCATTACCATTTACCCGGTAACCGGTTTACCGGTAAATTGCCAAAAACGCACCATCAGTAATTACCGATGGAAAATGATAGGAAATGATTTTATCGCGAATTAATGAGAAAGTTTATTGTAGATATGCATTCGGAATAAAGTGTTTTGTTTTTGTTTAAGACGAATTTAGAAAAGAGCTTACTTTGCATCGAGATTGCAAAACTAGGTGGAATTCCTTCCTGAAAATGCTGAAAAGATTTTATGAAATTAAAAATGCGACCTTAAAAAGTTTGATTGATATAAAATCCGGGATAAATATCAATAATATGATATTGATATAGGAATTTGATAAGATCTCTGGCATAATATTGGCATTACAACCGGTATAAGTAGCTGTAGATGCTCTATGTCGTGAAATCATAAATCTATTATATATACAGCCGAAATAATATTAAAATTTATGCTTGATGAACTGTCTAAATACAGTTCTTTTTTAGTCAAGCAACTTAAAGAAGAGCCAATAAATCGAATAAAGAAGAGAAGGAAGATATATTTCGATGTAGTTAATTATCTTAATGATTTTGACGAATATGAAATATTCAATATAACGAATAAAACAACAATAATGGCGAAAATCATAGATATAACTAAGCATGTATTTTCAAGGGATGAGAATTATAAAATTTCTGAACCAAAAGACAGAAGAAGATGAGATAGAAATAGTCAAAATATTAACACCTGAAGATGTATTATATATTTCATATTTCGAACTGGAAAAGAATCGTGGCAAATATTTGAACATTGCATTTCAACATCTGATGACTTGCCGACCAACTAGTATTAAATCTAATCTAGGTCTATGTTTTTTTCATTTACCGGTAAATAACCGGTAAACCGGTAATGGGAGAAATTATTTACCGTTTGCCGGTTATTGCAATTTTACGGTAAATTGCAAGCCCTAGTTAGGACGGACCTAATGAAGGCCATGTGAGCCGAGATATGTGAATACCAGGAAGACCTCGAAGCTGTACTCTTCGACTCTAAGGGTTTCAAGGATTCCTTGGCATATGGGCATGTATTTTGCCTTGGTCTCGTTGATTCTTAATTCCGTGCCAATTGCCGCTCTCAGTATTTGCTAGAATGCATCCTTGAGAGTCGACCAAGATCCTACCACAATGTCTATGTCATCCGCATTAGCAAGAAGCTGCACTAATTTATTGAATGGATTTCTCCACGGATAACCTAAATATAAAAAAAAAACACGTGTTCGTAATTTTTTAAGCTTTTTTTATAAGAATTGTTTGTGTCTATATTTTTGCTTTGATTTGACCCTCGTCCGTGAAAAAACTTGACATGCCGTCTTGTGTTTGACATGACACCGTGCGGCCAGGTGACATCTGCAGAGATGATCAACTCACAGCACTCAATCAGCAGCCATTCAATCGATTAATTTCAATTACTGGCATCACTGCCGCCATTTATAATCGAGGCCGGAGGCGGTTCGGTCAAATGGCGGCCATTATGTGCGCCGCGTCCTTTAATTCGGTCCAACTACCCGACATCCATTATGCGCTACTAGACGATGGATTGTTTTTCTCTCTTCTTATTCTCCTTATTAATTGCGGGCGACACAATGTGGCGTCGGTGTCATCGACGTCGATGATGAATCGACCCCGACGCGAGCCCACCTCCGCCGCCCAGCTTCCGTGCAAAACTCATTGTGTTGTGATTAATTGGCAAATCTATTCATCACTTAGCCGCTTGGAATGAAAGACGCCACGGTATTGTCGTTTCATATGTCATCTGTGAATATGATTAATACGACTGTTTCATATATTCAAAATTTTTCTACGCTGAATGAATATACATTTAATATTCATATCGAATATGAATATTTTAGCTATTATGTAAGGGTATAATATTTTTTGTCGAATCGCGTAATCCTAACATGTGCGCAAGGTCAAATATTTCTCAAGATCAAATTATAATTCTTTCTGATTACGGAAGAAATTGGGTAAAGGGAAGGAATACGTTGTAAATCTTGCGTTTTTTACGACATGAATTATTATCGTCCATCATATTATGTAAGCTAGGTGAGTCGGATAGAGCTACTATTACGACATTTCGGTTGAATAAAAATATGATTTAATGTATAGGACTCGCTATTTTTAAGATGAACCCTATTACAGTGTCATATATTATTTTTAATAACAATAAAAAAAAATGATTATTCGCCGAATTATTCGTGTATAATAAATATATCTGAGACGGTCCCCGGTGAACTATAATCATAACAATAAACGCTTATACAAATAATAAATTTATTACTATGAATTTGGGATTCAAATATTATTCTAATTTCGAAATTACATTGAAATGCGAGCTTATTTAACAGTGACCTAAATAAACAAGGCATGTGTCAATATGGACCATAATTAATAAAGTTTATAACGATGTATATAAATATTTATTTTTTAGAATGGTTATACTAATTTTAGGGAGTTGTGTAATTAGAATGATGTGCATATAACTTCCGTATAACACGCTCGTTTAGTTCCTAAAATGATTTTATATATTATACGAAAATAATATTAGCCAAGGATAGGTTAATAAAACGATTCTTTAATTTTATCACGTTTTTATCATATTTTATCTCTGATTTTTTTGTAATCTTATTAGAGGCATACTCAGACAGTTGACCTATAGTCTATACTTCATTATGCCTTAAGTTTCTATCTCTATGAATAAGTATTTTGTAATTGATTCTAATGAGCCGTAAATATGTATGTCGCTTGCTTTTTTAGTCCTAGCTTGATTAAAAATGCAATTACACAAAAACTTAAAAATGGTAACAAGATTGTTTTTTATTGTCGTATAATCAAATATATTTTCTCTGAATTAGCTTAATTACTTTACCAAAAAAATATTTAATTTTATTATAAGTGATATCAGAAGTGCTTATTTTTAAAACAAACACAATCAATAAAGTCCCTCTAGTTTACATGTAACGAAAATTTATAGTTTGAAAGAATCGCGTGCATGATCGTCATGCGCGACGCACCTTGGACACGATTCGTGTGCACATGAACGTCATGCGCACCGCACTGAAAGAGTTTAAGATAAAAATACTAGAAAGTCAGAAAGATAAAAGACAAGATTTTAAAGCATCTGCTATCGCAGGCGGAATACTTTTTTCTAAGTAAAGTCGAAATTACTAACGTTTTTTTTTAAAAAAAATGGTAAATATTACACAAGCAAAATAAATGGTTACTAAGCAATAAAATAAAAAAAAATATATGTTAATTATTTATTATTAAATATAATAAAAACGGTAATTTTCGGTTTGACACGTTTAATTTGTGATTTTAGTATTGGATGGAGATGGGCTTCTTGGATGGAAAGTCAGCTCCTGGCGATTACATGCAGAGGTAGGTCTAATAAAACGCTCAAATTCGTATCTTAACCCTTTCAATGCGGCGGGTCTAAACACGATTCTGCATCTGAGTGCGGCGCCGTTTGGAACCAAATTATTTTTTTGGCGAGGTAAATTTGTATTCACCGTTTACCGCTATATAAGACCATTTTCCTATAAGAGACTTATGCAAACATGATGATAAGGATATGTTCTTCGATCTCAACTAAAAAAATAAACTCGATTTGCTTTATTTTCGTAATAATAAATCGATCAAAATATCAATTGCTCAAACAGAGATTAAGTGAGAAAAAATGGGAATGCGAATCAAAATTAAAAAATGCGAAATGCAATTTTCTTATACCATTACATCCGTACACGTGTATGTGGAACATAATGTACGTGGAACGCCCTTAACAACCCCTGAGCTGAGATACGTCACCGATACTACTGCGGAGATTTGAATGAGACACCACGCGCGATTTGAATCGTTACTATTCATATTTACATATTACATGGTTCCTATAAATTTCTTATGATGTGTTGTATATTTATTGATAGCTGTGTTTATTAGCTGATTTTTCAAACAAACACCATCACTTAACTCGATCTAGCGCTTCTATATGTAACGACATTGCCAAAGTTTTAGAAGAACTTGCGCATGTACGACATGCGGCCGCACCCTGGACACGATTTGTATGCGCATGTACGTCATGCGCCCCGCACTGAAAGGGTTAAATACGTAATATATGTTTCTGTACTTATTTTTTTTGTATAGAATATGGCCAGTAGAAGAGAGCTCATAACGACGCAAAGGTAGGAATAATGCCTAGCTGGGAGTACTGGATTCAGTGAGTCTTTTACTTCAAATTAATTATGTTAGCTATTTTTGTAAAAAATATATTTTATGGTTTTTTAAATTACTTTTATAATGTAGATTTTTAACTCGAAACAGTCGAAATGATGGTCTTTTCCGGACTATTATACTCGAACTGTAATAACTTCATATTGCTGCTATTTAAATTAAATTGTACTTAAGTCGTCTCGTTTTTTATTCATTAGAGATATTTATTCTCGATACACATATTTTTTTCAGCAGCCCTGGTTTAGACAGTTGCATAAATATGTGTATAGCGGAAGCATTCCATTGGGTCTTGCTGTTTTTAATCATTTAAAACTGTAAAAATTAATGCTAATTCTACCTTATTAACGCGAAGTCCCAATTATCATTTTAATATGTATGGGTATTCTCCCACTATGTCTGATCTTGTTCTACCGAACTTTCACTTCTTTGGTTTCCTGAATGTACTCCTAACGTGCACAACAATAAAATCGTGGCTTACAATTCACCCTCTAACATTTTTTTAATCAGAGAATATTAAATTTTGTTGACAGAGATGGATTGTGTGATTGCGAGCAAAAAAAATGTATAAAGTTGATTAAAATAAATTTCGCATAAAACCAAGTGCGAATAATTTTTGGCTCACCCTCGTTAACGCACATACATATTTAGATATATAAATATTCTTGAATGGTTTTAATAACTGCAGACATTATAAAGTTACCCTACAATATCCGCAAAATTTATTTGAGCTTATGTCGCAGTTTCGCGGGATTTCATCGCCACAATACAATTTTACACAATTGAATAAATTATCTCCGGAACAACGAGCGCCACAACACCACAGTGACTCATAAATCGCTTTTTTTTCAAATCGAAACAATTATATTTAATACTGTTCCGGAATTATACTTTTTATATTGAAAAAAATCATGGTTCGCTCGGCAAAATATTTTTTTGCGCACTGAAATGAAATTACTGCAATCCTATAGGATTTTGCGCCGTTTTTAAATCCCATCTCACTTACGCGCGCACTTGTACACCTGTCGTAAACATAACTTAAAACCCGGGAACATACCCATATATATATATATTACGCAATTTAATGAGTAAAAATTCAAATGAACGCTCCCCCGAAATGCTAAAATTTATAATAAAAAATTTAAATAGGGACCAGAAAGGGAAAACGGGAAAAGTGTAGTTTAATTCTTCGCCAAGAGGCTCGACCTTAATTATTCGAGTAAGGGGAGAGGCCGTATATTCATTTGGACTCGGGACGAATACCCACTCTGAGATTTCGGCTTCAATGCTTCCCTGATAAGGTTAGGCAAAATTGTCCCAAACATCAACGCGATGAAAGCATGTACTCTTCAGTAATAATTCTTCTACATAATATATTCAGCAATCAGATTTGTCCTACAATTGTATGTCATCCTTTGAAACAAGTATTCATTCACTAAAACATGGCGTTATGATAAGATTCAAATTATTATCTTGTTAAGATAAACTCATGAATTCTCACACAATTAAGTAATAAAATTGATCCATTACTTTTTGAAGCTGTCTATAATTTTATTGCAAAGCAAATGATCATAATTAATCATAAAAAAAAATTGTATTTAAATATTTAAATATAATGTGTGAAAATTCTGGTCATTTTGTATGGATCCAGTAATAATATCTGAAATAAATAATTGCATATTGCTTCAAAGGCAACATTGAATCTAGGCAAAATTAATAAATTGAATTTATTCAAATAATAATTAAGATACTATCGATGAATTTAATATCAGCTATCTATCTATAAAGGACGAATCAAACAATACGATGCAAGTATGCAGTTATGGAAACTTGGTCCAATTATAAGTTTTTGAATGCAGAACATGGGACGTAGTTAGTAGCGGTGAGCTCGTTAGAAAATATAAATATAAATAGCAAGGACGGGGTATTCGTATATACCCTTAATAAATCCTTTCATACTGTTTTTTATGAACTTCATGAATTAATTGATACTGCAGATGCTGCAGGGCTCAGAGCAGAGGCTCTATTGTGAACTGCGATATACATAAACGTATATTTAATTTTATTTTAGCCTCATATTTATTGTATTATATTATTATTCTATAGAGGTAAATGTAGAAAAAAATATTTTTCATCAACAGAGACGCAAATGAACGCAAGTAAATTTGCGTTTTTCATGGGACGGTGGACTTTATTGACAATTTGTAAAAAAATAACAAGAATTTCTCAGAGAATTTGGTGGGCAGATAAGAATTAAATGAAATCTGAAAATTATTATCTCAAATTCCAGTACTTTCTTCGTTTATTTTTAATGTTTCAATCGATCTGAAAAACATATTATATAAAATTATGAAAAATATACATGTATATATATAATATATATAAAACAGCGTTCTCTGTGTTTGTTTGGTTTAATATGTTTGTTTTTCGAAAAGTGATTCACGTTTTCGGCCGTGTCACTCACAGGTCAGACTGACTAAAAGGGTAGATCATTTCCTATTCTTTGGTAGGGCCGTGACGGACTACCTGAAATGACATTAAGGTCTACATGGCACGTGACACATTTAAAATGTGACAGGAGACGAAACTAACGCTAAAAACATTATCCGATGTCTGAAAGTAGAGTTTTAAATTTGACTCGTACTGATATAAATCAAGAATCACTTAATTATATAATTCATGTAACGATCGTCTTAATAAAATATTTACAATATAATCCACTTATTAAAAATTAAGTACTTATTATTATAATAATAAAATATACTTAAAAGCTAATTGATAATTAAATCTCTTATTACCTTTACATTATTTATCAAAAAAGTATTTGTAGTATATCGCATATCATAACAATCATAATCAATATTATATTTTGGGAGAAAAAAAATAGATTAATAAAAAATAATAGTGAAATTCAGACAAACAGATTATCAGATATCGGATGAAGAGTAAAATCCAATAACTCGTACAAAGAGCAAAACCCTATACACTCGTACAACATTAGTCCACGATGATATTTTTTTTTAAATAAGAGTCGATGAATATGCGGGGGGCATGTTTCTCACACTTTTTGTGAGAAGTGAGTGGCTCTTGCATTTATAAATTAAAATATAAATATCTAATATTTTTAATATTTAATCAATTCTATAAATAATGAAGGACTTGAAAAATACGCCTGAAAAAATGATAAGATCCTAGATGGCAAAGAAGATAGATGACGAAAACTCTTTTATTGACGATGAAAGAATGGCATGACGGAAAAATTCCAAAGCGCCACTCATCCATATAAAGGTTCGATAAAGATTCTAAAATGCGAGAGCAATGCGTTTCTTCTACTTAAACTCCCCCCTAGAATATGTCATAAAGAATTCCTAGAATTCATAGATTTTTGCCGGTAGGTAACCTATCCGTGTACTATCTTTGCTCAGTCGTGCTTAACTAACATTATCAAACTAATAGCATGTTATTTTGTATAGCTCTATTATAGTTAATTTCTTAAAAAGTTAGTATAAAGTAATTTCCATTATTATCTTAGACTAGGCATATTTTTTTTAGTTTTTCCTGTGGTTTTCAATTAAAATATAAAAAAACGGCCAAATTTATCTCGTTTGTTGTTAAATATCTTTTTGACTTTCAAAAAATGTTCCATCGACTGAAACAAATGGAAATCCGAATACATAACAGTTACCCACAAGCCATTACAAGTGTTATGGCTGATAAAACAATAATAACAAATTTAATCCTACTGAAATAATATTAAAAAAATAGCCAGTCTTGTGGTTTGACACTGGAGGGAATATTAGCTTGAAAAAAGTTGGGGTCCCCAATATTGGCATGGATAGGTTAATACATCTATGATAAGCCCTAAAATTAGGATATTACCGCAATCAAATCTTTTGTATTCTAAGAAGAGAGATCCTTAACGAACTGGAGCGATAGTTCTTAGATAGATATAACCTGCTGTAACAGAGGACACCGAAAAAAAACCTTTACTCTTTACGGAAATAATGATCGAAAAATGGCACAGCAAATATTCAACCTTTCCACTCCGTTGGCCAGACATATTGGCACAAAAGATTTTTTAGCCACTTGAGCCATGTTTTTTATATAATTTTAAAAAGATAATGTCTTTACTAATCGGATCTCAGATCAAACCCTATTGAACTTAATACTAAAATATATAAACTTCATGCTTAAATAATTTATTTAATATTTTTACACATAACCGAATTAAATTTTTAGATCCCGAATTCGCATAAAATATTCATCGTTCAATTCTTAAATCGTCCAAAAAGGAGATTCGAACAGTTTATTAAAACATCTATTAAGGGATACTAAAATAAAATTGGTGACAGCTCATCTGTAGATTTATAGCTATGATTATACCTGTCATAAAGTCCTGAGAACATCTCAAAAATAAAATGGTCAGCTTTCATTTATGACAGAGGCTTAGTTCCTCGAGGATGCGAACACGAATGTGGATTATATTCGGCTCTATATGGACATGCCGTGAGAATTTTCGCAAGAATTTGTTATAACTTTACGCGAGTGATATATAGGACCACTTAAAACTTTATCGTCCGGATACTTTGAAAGGGTATAAAAAATTCAGATATGCAACTTTACCGTATTCTTGTACGAATACGTGCTCAGTACATTCATCTGCATGCCATTATGATGCAATTAATAATTTCAACAAGAAAATAAAATTGGAATATTTAAATAAAATAATTTTACCTATTTCATCACTACCACCTGCTGAAATAAATTAAGAAACTCTATAATTTTTAAATGAATGGTTCATATCACACTCGGATGGCTGTTTAAAATTTATGATTATCAAAATTGTAAAAGCTAGATCCATTTTTAATAGTCAAATCAGATGATGAATGAATAAAATAAAATACGCGTTCGAATAAATTTATTACAAAGTTTCGCCGCATGAAATCATCTCCGATTTTATCCACTGAAATGTTTAATTCGGAATAATATGAAAAGAGCGTGTACGAGAAAATCTCTTTAATAAAATAGTGTAATGAAGGGATGCAGCAGCAATATTTTATTTAAGCCAAGGCAACCACAGCCTGTAGTGCTTCGGAGAGAATAGCTAGGTAGCCCCTGGAATTTCCTTTCATTCCAGAATTCCTCTGAACCATACTACCTGATATAACAATACTGCCAATATATGTTCGTCAAAAACTATTAATTTAAATATTTATTTAAATACGTATATATCCACGTTCTAATTAGTAAACAAAGACAGTGTTCCACTATGTAGTTTATAATTGAAATATTCACACAAATTGGATTTTTTTTGTGTAACAAATTGGACTCGCGGATCGCTGTTTGCCTTCGCTTAAATCGACAGCTGTTTGTTGCTGTGAAGGGTTGACAGGGTTTAATTAAAGGTCTCAACCGGCGCAATGAACAAGGGGAACGCCACTAAATATGTACAATAGTAGAATCAAATTTGCAGAAGAGAGGCGAGATTAAAAAACAAATGGTATCCAATTAAATAAAACAATAATTTCTTCATAATACTTCTCTGAAATTTTGTCTGAGAATCGTGGTTTTCTATAGATGCATTCTTGAAAATATTACTTAAAGCTCTCATGATCACCAACTTAATTTATTTTTCTAGCAGGTAGTTGATTTACCCTTTTATCTGAAGCCTTAGACGTTGTCTACTGCGACGAGTAACTTTATTACGTTTATTAGTTTGTTTGTTGATGATATCATGTGATTTTAAAAAATATTCTTCATCAAGTCACAATCCCTCTATAAGAGTATTTACTCAAGATATGATATTTAAAAATAATATGTGGATTTTTTATTTTTTTACGCGATTTATAAGGAGACCAATAGTCCCATTTTAATTGATATCTTATCGTTAGAATTGTCCTTGACTTATCCTGATATCAGTTACCGTGTTAGTTTTTTACTTAACCAATCCATCACAGCGTCGTCCGAAGGGGGTCAATAAAAGACTCTTAGAATAATCATTTATTTTAAAATGGATTATTCTAAGAATAAAAATAGTTATTTATGATATGGTTCATAATATAGTAGATATTTTAGACTTTTAGCTAATCAATATGACGCGTAAATGAGATTCGGCGATGTCTCGAACTTTAGGCGCAATCGCACGTTTCACTCGCACTCAGCACATCGTACTGTATGCGAGCAAGAAGAAATAGAAACGAATATTGTTGTTTTTATTTTATATTTTTGCAATTCCAGACAATAAAGTACAATCATTGTTTATAATATTTATTCTTCAGACTTTTTACGATAAATACAAAAAGTTTGTGACATGTAGGATTTATATTAAAAGAGTTGTTTGAGAAAAACTTGGGGTCCCTAATAGGCCCCATCGGCAAGGCTTTATAATGCATAGCCTCCGTATTCTTTAGACATTATCCCTGCGATTCCTTCATACAATATTTTTGCAGATTGAAAAAATATGCCAAGTCAAATTTTTATGTGTTATGTCTTCCAAAAAAATAATTATTTTAGATTATCTTACTCTAAATTTTTAAATAATAATATATCGTCGTGTATACTATATTCTTGTCAGTAAATTGCTCAATTTAATGCTTCCACAATAACGAAGGAGAGACGGATATTCATTACCTAAGTGCTTTGGTCTAAACAGATTCTTTACTATCGACTACGAATCATTGAGTTCTGATGATAACTCCTCTACAGTTTTTATTGATTCTAAGTGAATTAAAAATATTATATATAAAACATATTACCTAACGGATTTTTTTACATATTGTGAATGGTTGTATGATATTTTTCTTATTTCATTATAGAAATAAATAATAAATTATTCAGTGATGTTTTTCCAAGGAATAAAGATATTTTTTGACTATAAATTGAGATTCGAAATGATACTAATAATACTTGCGCTTCGCTGTTAATGTTGACAAACTTAATTCAATTCAATATTAAAATTTTCCAGTTTTATCAATGCATTGATATTTTATTTTAATTTTTTTATCAAACTCAGAGGAAGTGTTATATTTTTTCGCATTATACAGTATATCAGTACTCTGCTATTCAGTCATAATTGAATCTGATATACGGACAATAAAATATAAATATTAAAATATGAAAAAAAGCGATGTTGCTAATACAAAAATAACTAAACAGGCCGCACTGTCGAAACTTTCACACAATATCCGTAAATTACAAGTCTTATTTACAACTTTACGGTTTTCAGACCCCTAAAAAAACCGCATATTCTTCTTTGTGAGTAGATCGTAATTTAAACTAAAGACTTGTATATACACATTGGTGGAGAAAAATACACGTGAAAATATATTTGAATGGAATCTTTCATTTACTCCTGTGGGTAATAAAAATGTACATATGGGTGAATACGTCATAAAATAGAATAGAATATTTTATGACGTATTTACATGCAAAATATACGTGTTATGGCGTTGAATAAGATATTCGTATGAAATTAAAATTAAAAACTGCCAACTCAGCGTGGTTTTTTTGTAGCGAGAACAAATCCTTTAAATCGACACACTAAAATAATATTATTTTTCTCACGTTTGATTTTTTTTCAGCATGCTTCGGATTAAGTGTGTATGATTGAATAAATATTTTTTTGTCAGCCACTTGTTATTTTGTTGACATTTATTTTCGTTATTTTGACAGTCGGCCCGTTGTTGAAACAATGAAAGCAAATATAATTTTGAGACAATCCTTCAAAGTAAATCGAGCGAGCATTAACTTTTGTTGATATTACAAGGATAGACTAGGAATACGGTTTAGTTTTGCGATTGTTTCATGAGTGGGATAAGAAACCAATTGGTAATGAGTGGAAATATTTATACAGCATGAATCTGCAAAGGATTGGCAACGTTTTTTTCTAATGATGTATTTTTAACCATTTCTGTTATACGTCTTCTTGTGAATAATATTATGATTCAATTATGATGATCGCTTTAAATAAAAACTTCAAAACAAATTAAAAATTTACATTAATTAACTTTCAAATCCCAAATAAAATAGTATCGTAAAAAAAATTAAAAAAGACTTTTCTTACTCAAGGTTTTTTTGTTATTCTCTTCACTCGGCTATATCTCAACTTTTCCACAATGGTTTCAGTTTATACTTGTCTATGAATAGGGTTATACGTTCATCTTAGTATGTGGCCAATTCCACTCATTGTTATCCATCTCGAGTCCTATGATCTCAGCCTATGACACAACCTCATTAAATACAGGCTTCAAGTTATTTACATCCTGAAACCCCTTAAAATCATATTTTACAGTACTGTCTGGCCAAAGCTTCTTCCAAATAAAAGTGAAGGTTTTCTTGTTAACCCTTTTTGGTATATAGAAGGTGGCAACGAAGTGATATTTCTTTTTCTTTGGGAACATTTTTGAAAGAATTGATAAACTCTGCACAAAAAAATCATAAATAATATATATGAACACAAATTTGAAAGAATGTGTGATCCTTTCTTTCTTTTTCCTCGTCACGCATTTTGCGAAACGTTGCCTGTTAAGGGAATCTTTTTTTCACAGCTCGTTAAACGAGATTTCAATATATAATATAATATTACAATGCCTGAAGGAAGTATTCTATTTTATGGTGTTTAAAACTATTTAATAGCATTTTATATTATTGAATGAATCTTCAATAATCTTAGATAGCGCCATATTAAAAACGCTTTCAGCCGAATTTAGTAGTTAGTCTTTCTGCTAGTATATCCAAGACTCGTTATATGTCAATACTCAAATTTAGGGTCGATTCTTCTATAAGAGTCAGAATATATATAATATTTTTCTAATATATAAAACAATTTCTCGTCACTTCGAAATATTTTGTCTATATTATGCTAACCATGTTCGCCTTAGAAGCTTTACTATTTTTGATTGTTTTGGTTTAAAGGAGCTTTAGTAAATTATTGAAAATATTTTCTAGCCAAAATTGAGATTTTTAAGTACAGTTTTATTTATGTACTGCATAAAATAGCGCCTTGACTATATTTTAAGTTCAATATTTTATTACAGAAACTGTAAACGCGAATTCGTTCTCATACATTTTGTAAACAGTACGCGACTAATGGTTTTCCATTGCCACTGGTACATGTGAAAATTGTTATGTTCCATTTCCTTCTACAGTTTCATACCGGCACTACGTTTCTAATATGCCAAAAACATGCGATATTATTGCTCGAGACTTTTGTAAGTATTGACATTAAACGATATTTGAAATGTGCGAAATTACGATACAACTGCATGCCATATTGCATTTAGCTCACACAATTGAATCATATATTGAACGTCATTCGAAATTATTTATGTCTAGACTCGTAATAAAATTTTATGCCGTACGTGAAGAATTTAATGAATGATATATACATAAATTTTCTGATCATTATATGTATTTTTGGAGATATATGTATATATATATATACAGATTAGATTATATCTTTATGAAAAATGACATGCATACAAATTATTTATTATATTTTTAAATCTAGCGCTATATCGAATATTTTTACCGTTTACTTTTGAATGAAGGAATTTATTTCCATCGTGAAGATCCGAGTGAAAGAGTTTGAAAAATAAATGTAGCAATTGCTCATCTCCAGCAGTCTTATTCCGTTGGGGGATTCAGCTCCGCAGACTAGTAACGCGAGAATTAATGAAAAAATAATCCCAGCTGATAAGATCAAATCATGGATTAACCTTCTAATTAATAAGATTTTCGGAGCGTTCCTTGAATGCTCTACGAAGATTATATAATAACTTTTACTTCGTTAATTTTTGGACAACTGTTGTTACACTAATATAAAATCGTTTCCGTTTAAATAACGCGTCACATTTTCCTGTTTGATGGCAGTTTAAGGTAATTATGAAAAAAAAATGTATAAATTGTACGTTCAAGCATTTCGTGACGTGAATATAAATGCCGAATTACGAGAAAAACGTATTTTTTAACCTTGACTTATTACCTGATGCTGAATTCTAATGATTCCATTAATTACAATTTTTTACGACGGCTGGATGAGAATTTTTACGGCAAATTTGTAACATTTGATTGCCATAAACCAGATTTCAAATATAATATTATATTTATATGAGTAATTTTGAATTCAAAAAAATATTGTGATTCGTGGTTTTCATTTGATGTCGATTTTATTGCGGAAATACATTTTTCAAATCATTTCGCTGACTTAAAGTATGCAATTTTTCTAGAAAAAAAAGTCGGATATGAGAATTTTTTTCATTTCGTGTTTTTCCTCTTTGATTCACCATCCAATCTCATCACGGATGACATGCCAATTTATAACCACATCACCCCATGGTACGGAATGAAATAAAGTCTACGGCTGACAATAAAGATTTGATTGACTACAAGAATTTTATCATTCGACCGGTCTGATTGAAAATAAAAATACCAATCTTAAACCAGTGTGTGTACGTATCGGATAGTGGAAATTTAGTTTTTTCTCGGATATCCAATCAACAGTGCCTTTTTCTTAGGGGTCGGCAATTAAGCGATTGGGTAGCCTAATCTGGTTGACAATACTAGTTTACCTGGAAATTAGTAAATTCCTGAACAAACAACATGGCTCTTGCTTAGCTACGTGCCGAATTTCTTAACTCAAATCGATATCGTGGAGTCACGTCCAGAATTTTATTAAAATTCGTTGATAAAATATTTTTTTAATTAATTATATAAATTCTATGATTGATTTAATTATTAAAATGGCCATAATGTGTAGAAACAAAGGCATTCGTGGTACAGAATAAGTCAGTATCTTATTATTTATTCTAATTGAAGAGCGTAGTATGTAATACTCGTGCCTAATTTGGTATGTCTTATTACAATCAAGTCTCTTTTTACGCGTCTCTTTTTATGGCGGTTATATTATGCGCCTGCATATTTAATATTAATTTAATGTTATTAAGTATTCCAACATCAACATTATCAACCTAAACTACATACTTGAAATAGGGTAGAGTGCTTTTAATTTATAGCTAAAATTATAATGACGACTTACTTATTCCTCTATAATTCAATCTTGGAAATTAATTTTATGAATATTATTTCGTTAGTGACCTAATTTTTAGATACGCCATATAACGAGCTGCATAAAAATTCCTAAAGTCATCGTTATTTAATATCAAATATTTTAATTAATTTTTGAATCATCTGAATATTAATTCTATAATATAACATCTAATATTGGGGACCCCAAGTTTTCGATTTTTCTCGAAAAACCCTTTTAATATTAATGCTGTGTATCACAAACTTGTATTGTATCTGTCTACAAAATATCATCGACCTTTATCGTCCGCAATTGCAAAAAAAACAACAACAATATTCGGCAATGTTTTTTCTCACGTGCATCTAGTACGATCTCAAATCTAACTTTGTAAATATATTTTTATTATTTAATTTTGTTGTAAAATATATGAAAGGCATAAAAAAATATATGCATTCAGCTTTATAAATCTATGTGATTTTATTTATATTAAGTATAAATGAATTTATAATATACTTTGTAGAATATTCACATTTCCTATGAGAGCATTTCCCAGAAGTGGTTTAACAAGCAAACTACTGAGTAGTTCGAAGTTAGAATTGCCATATAAACTTTATGAAGATCGAATTCTTAACAATAATTGAATTATATAAATGTGCATTTTGTATTTAAATGGAACGGTTTCCTTTGCAAGGAACGAAGATAACTTTTTATACATTCTAAAATCGACGTTTAATGAACGTATAGATTATCGACGCTATATAAAATCAGAGAGTTTAGGGCGTCGGAGCTAAAGCGATCGTAAAACAAATAATGGGACGCTGGACCGTATCGTATGACGTATAGAAAATTGGAATGGACGCACAACACGTCTACGACGTTTTGACTCCCGCCCCTTTTTTTATCTCATTTTTCCCATCGAATTTTATTTTTCGTCGATACTCTTAAACCTTTCATCTTTAGTCTGACAGGCGTGTGTGCGTGCGTATAGTTCCACTACGTCCATTAAAGAACACCAGTCTTGTATCGAATTGTTTCTCATCGCAGAATGCCTCAAGAGCCCACAATATAATAACAAGAGGCTTACAACTTATACATTTATTTTTGTGCTGGCAACTTTATCCGATTGTAGGTCTACATTCAGTGTGTCTGTGTGTGTGTGGGCCATACAAATATTCGACGCTCAATCACGTCACTGTAGCTTGATTGATTCGTACAAGGTGAAGGTTTTTAGGGTATACATATATTGAATATTTGGGCTATTCCTAATATCAATACATATTTTTCAAGCTAAAAAAATATCGCTGAAAAATAGTTTTAATTTAAATAAAAAATAAATGTAACATTTTTCCTGACTGTATCGCGACCATATTTGTTTTACCATAAAAAATTCGCAAGCACTTAGTCCTTTTCGGCGGCGTCCTTCATGAATATACGTGGATGCCAAATGGAACTAATTTAGCATTCTCTATACATGTATATGGATCGGCGGAACATCACGCAAATCTAATTTGTTAAATGTAACTTTGGTCTTGCCGTTGAGTTGATTTTCAATCTAGGATATTCGAATCGAGTTGGCCAAATCGGCAAATTTAATTTGCGCACACCTGCCGTGAACAGCACGCCTAAGAGACGGATATCCATGGAACACGGCGTGTTTCATCAGTGCTATGTTGGTATAAATATTTCTAATAAATATAGAAATATTCTCTTATTTGCACCAGATAATATTCTGTGTTGTTCGGTTCAGAGAGAGGAACAATCTTGATATCACTCCCTCGGCGCGAACCTTACAATGTATGAGATAGCAGCTAGAGATGATTTCAAAGCAACGATATCAAAGAATATATATATCTTATGCTCGATAACAGAGAAAAGGTATTTGTCTATTGCGATCTTGTATTTTAATAAATACCTTCAAAGAGATCTCAATTCTGAAGAAATTGTTTTATTGCTATATTATTATCAAAAATAAATTAAAATCATGTTATACACTGTAAATATTTCCTAGCGTCATTTATTTTAATACATAATATAAAATATGCCTCTTTCGTGGAATATATATAATTGGTTGTTCGAAAAGAAATCCGTTATATGAGAATTTTTGCGAATTTAATTATGGATTTTAGCAAGTGTTCATCGAATTTTATTGGTCCTCCTGATTGAAGGGCATCTTGTAAATTCCTATTGCTTAAATTGAATCAACTAAACTAAAATTCACATATGCTGTCTGTCGTCACTAGTCTATAAATTTCATTAAGCTAGTCGGGACTATTGGGGACCCCAAGTTTTTGATTTTTCTTGAATAACTCTATTAATATAAATCCTACATGTCACAACCTTTTTGTGATTGTCTAAAAATATCTAAAAAATAAATATTATAAATAATCATTGTCCTTTATTGTCCGCAATTGCGAAAAAAAAATTGAAACAAAAATATGCTTATGTTGCCATGGGGCGCGATGTGTTTTCTCGCTAGCATCCGGTACGATGTATCGAGTACGAATGAAACCGTGTGGTAAGAGCGGCAGTTGGTGGCCAGTCCTTAGTCTGTGATGTAATTAGTTAAAAAATTCAAAAATATCGACCAAATTATGAAGAAAATCATAAATAATCATTAGAATAATCCATTTTTTAATAAAAAAGATTATATATTTAATGAAGAATTCATTAATATCTTGACTTGAAATACTTGGGATATATTTTCCATTATAAATAGGCCCCCTTTCGCACGATGCGGTTGTTTTCGACCAAAACTGAACTTAAAAAACAGTAAGCAAATGTGTTTAATTCTAAACCACCTATTACAAAAATATATGTAAGAGTAATCTTGTTTATATCTTAAATATGGCTACCATTAGAAATACCTCCAGTATAGCGAAAACATTCTAGAAATATTTCGTTTTAAAATTCATTTGAATTTAATGTATTCACTTTCTGACTGTACATATTATTTTAATCGCCTTTTTAAAAAAAGGTATTATTAAATTTTACATTTTCTCATTAAAAAATGGACTTAGCTACTCTACTGAATATATGGCTGTATTTTATTTCTTCGTCAAAGGTAAATCGTCGTCCTCAAAGAGTGTTGGTAGTACGTGCAGAGGTATTTGAACGTGCATTCGCATACATTAGGGTTTATGAGATTTTCAAGGG
This sequence comes from Philopotamus ludificatus, assembly GCA_022495035.1. Lineage (NCBI taxonomy): Eukaryota > Metazoa > Arthropoda > Insecta > Trichoptera > Philopotamidae > Philopotamus > Philopotamus ludificatus. The sequence continues at coordinate 8,252 of JAGXCT010035904.1, read as the reverse complement.
TCAGTATTGGAACAATACCTTGAAAAAGGTTCGACAAGGGGGATTAAATAAGCTAATATTGCATGACACGATTCTATTATTCCATATTTATTTCATTAAGTTTGATTTTTCATACAAAACTAATAATTCTACTATTCAAAAATTCTGGCTAATATCAAATAATTAAGCTTTATCAAACATTCATAATTAGTTGAGTCATAAATAATTTATATTGCATCATTGTATCTAAAAGATAAATTTCAATATTAAGATTCGTTTCTTAGAATAAATTAGATGTTTAAGAGTTTTATGTATACCGTGACCATATTATTGTGAGCAAAATCTAAGACAATTAAACTCATCAAACAACTGAGAGTTATCAATTGTTGTATTGCTTTTGTGTTCACTTTTAAATTGTCTTAATAAAGGCTAAGCTTGCTTCTTCATATAAAAAATAAGGTACTTCACGAAGAAATTTTATAGTTGATTCACATTATATTTTTTTCATACAACCAAACCTTTTAAACAATTACGTTTTTTTTATATATAACTTCCAAATGAATTATTATAAAGAACAAACTAAACTTTAATGAATACATAATAAATTTTAAAATAAAGTACCCTTGATATGCGAATATAAAATGAAGAATATGTATTAATTAAAGGCCAAAAGTAAACGAATATTTAATATAAAGAGTTAAAATTGAATACGTACACTTTGTGGAAATATGCAATTACTACAATTTATTATTAAAAAAAAATTGAAAACTTATTTGCAAAAAACCTTATTGATGCTATTATATATTTTATATATTTATAAGCAAATACGGGATAAAAAATAGAAATACAAAACATGTGTACTCCCCGTATTTCTTAAAAAAATCGGGGACAGGCAACGGAAATACAAAAGGGCCTCCGGAAATTCAAAACAGATGGTCACATAAGTTATGTAGCAAAATTAATTATTTTTTGTCTTTAAAATGGACGACCTGAAAATGAATTTATTAATCGATTAGCGCAAAAATGATATAAGAAGACATATGACTTAAAAAGATGATAAAATGTCGTGGAGACTGAATAGGTGAATTAAACGATACATCATTTAGCAAAAAAGCTTGAATGCAAATAAAAAATAAATAACTAAAAAACAATGGATCGATTAAGATACATACGAGTAAATGCTTTTAAATTGAAATAAGATAATTATTATCTTATTTGTACTACAGAAGTTATAATGGACACAGTATAAATTACAACATTATTTCATTTTGATGATAAAGTACCACAGAATTCGATGAAAATTACGCTAGACAAAATTTTGGAGCTTTCGTTTTCGGTTCTAGTACAACTACTCCACTCTGCAAGTTTGATTCCAATCGATTTTCACGGTATATCGAGTACAAAATACAACGAACGGTAAATAAGGACGGAATTGCTGAAGTAGCTAAATGCTACGCCAAAATTTGCGATCCAGAAATACTCAGAAGATTGGAAGCGCTGCCACAAGTGTATAATATGTCTGACGGGGGCTATTTTGAGGGGGACAAAATTAATACTGACGAATAAATTAAGATTTTCTGAGAAAAGCAAAAATGTCTCGTATTTTTTTGTTATCAAATCACAGTTCAACGTAATTACTTTTCTAATAAGAGAATAAACGCTCCAGGTGGATAAAACGTTAAATAAAGCAAAAATATAATTTTATTCTAAAAATACGCAAATAAAATAAATTCCACAGTGATGTGCAAATAATTTTTGACACACCCTCGTATAAATATATGCATAGAAGTGTGTTTCAATGTGTGTTTTTTTTATGTGCGATTCGGCAGGTTGATACGTAAAAGGATACCGTCGTAAACCTGAATTATTCGGTGTACGATAATACTACAAAAGTTTTTTTACGAGAGTTTTTCTATCGATCATGAGAAATCTTAAAGATTTTATAGACAAGAAGGTAGAATCTCATCAAGCTCTAAGTTAAAATAGTCTAATAATTCAAATGCTGTAAAAAAAATAGATAGTTTCAATAAGTATTCAAATTTATTTTATTTCACGTCATGAAACTTTGAAATGCAAAAGTAATTACAGTTTTGCTCTTTTGTCTAGGACCTCAGCTAATTTAATTTTTATGAGGTGAGATCTGCCATTCTACCCTCTCTGTGTTCGGTGGAACATAGATACGTAGTACTAACTCGAAGTATTATTACTAACCAATAACTTCGTCACTAATAAAAGCATCGATTCTATCCAGATGGCGTCCGTCTGGTTTCATTTAACACTGAAATTTTATCAAATATTTTATACCCAACTTATCAAAAATATTTATATTAAAATGTTTCGTTGCGATTAGAATATTTTTCAGAATAAAATTACCTGAACCGTTATAACTATGTATTCTACGTACATATATTCACCAAAGCCATTTATCTATTCATGTTCATTCGCGAATACATTAATATGTAATCGATTATAACTTGAATTTGGCAAAGTTTAGCCATATACGCATATTAAGCGGTTATCATGTCACCCAAACAATTGATACGAAATTGTATTAACCCATCGGTGTCAATGGCATTATATAATAATTTCTCAACGTTTAATTCACAATAAATTTTATTATATCATCTTATAAATCGAATCGATTTACAGCTCCACATTTTACTGCGAAAAATTTCCATTTAATTCTAGATTTGTCTTTGACAGTCTCGAATCGGCAAACATACCGGCGCGATAAACGCAATGATTTACGACCGAATTGAGATTTCATTTAATTTAGGTGATGCAGCATTTTCAGGCTGATAACTGAACCAGCCAACGTTTGCGAATTCCATCCAGCACAGTGAATCGCTACTAGAACCATTATAACATGCAAGTCTTTGTTTGGAGACATCGTTTGCACAGCTCGCCACTCAGTATATCTTCGGAAAACTCTCTTCCACAATTCTAACGGCAAATCCATAAATCAAACAAGCCGTCCCAGCCGCCCATCGTGTATTTGCACATGTCTATTACTAAAAAATGGAACAAAGCGGAGCTGGACCTGGCCCTTGTGAAGTTTCCACTCAAATTCCATAATATATAATCGTTAGACGCGAGTGAAACACCTTGCGAAGCAATAAATCACCGAGCAAGTTTGTCGACAAGTATTCTCGCAACACGCGTAATTGAAATCGCGTACAGCTAGGGAGTTTGAAGTGAGTTTGTTTATTAAATACGTGCATGAAATTTGAATATTGCGGTGAGTGGAGTTTTCAACGAAAGCTACCATATAAAACCTGAAAGTTTTTTTTTAATTATATTCTATATATAATTTTTAAATATTGGAGAAATTTAATTTAACTATTTTTTTGTATTTGTTGTTTTGACGATGCATCACTTGCCCATATAAAATCGGCATGATGCCGCTTTAGTATGCGGTCTACCTTTAAATCACGGTCTGCCGATATTTATTTGCTTTAAACGCAAAGTAATGTACTTCAGTTCTTCGCTCTTTCTTAATAAAAAAAAAAAGTTACCGAGGTGTGAAGATCTCATATTTTTCATTATAAATATTTTGGCATCTCTAATCATGGAGATGTATGGACTTTAAGAATCACTACAAAACATATGAATAATTATAAAGAAACGACGGTATACCGCATATTAAAGCGACACCCTTCACACGACCGACATTTATAGTCAGTATCATACAGCATTCCCTAGAAGGTTAACCTTACTAAGTAGAGTGTCATGATAAGAAAAACGACTAGAAAATAAACTAACTTAAAATGGATTATGTATTTTGTATAGGTTCAGCCGAAGGGAAAATTCTCCGTCCTATATATATCGAGATGACTGAAAAAAGATAAATTAACTTAATGACGTTCTTGTCGTTATGGATTATTATTTATTTAACGCTATTTACTCTATTTACAAAAAATACATAACCAATGTTATGACTTTAATAGCGACTGAGCTAAGTTATTAGTCGGATAGGTTTCCGAAGAAAACTATGAAATCAGGGAATTCTTTATAACGATGGCCATTGTGCGGCGTACACAGACTCCGGAAAATTACGGGTGCGAAGACGCTACTGGGTATGTAATATATATATACCCAGTAGCGTATATATAATAAAAATATTTATGTAGGTAGTTTGACGCATTGGAATTAATTAATTTAATGCCATCTAACCTTTGCTGAATAAATAATTATAAAAAAAAAACATAGTATAATATTGAAATAATACTAAAATAATATGAAATACTATTCAAGTACTAAATACCTACTAAATAATATTTAAAAATTAACCAGTGTCGTGGTTTGACACTGGGGGGAATATTAGCGTGAGAGACTC
>JAGXCT010035903.1:38738-71649 GCA_022495035.1 Philopotamus ludificatus | reverse complement strand
CGTGTAAAAGCGAAAACGTGCAAAAAAGAACCGTGTAAATCGAGGGATAGGTGTATTATTAAACAAGCCATGATACTTACTGGTAATAATTAATTGTGCCGAAACTAAACCAATGGCGCAAGGCACGACATCGACACACCAGACACGTGTTTTTATATGGCTTTTTTTATCAAATCTTTAATAACAAATCTTGAAATAACCCTAAGATTAACATTAAAATATTATATTATCAACATTTCAAGTGCAGAAATTTGTAATAATGCACCTACTCATATATAATAGTTGTCTTGAAATAATCAATAGTCGTATTGTCTCACATTTAATTAGTCGAAAAACGTATCGATATCGAATAAAAACAGCTTTTTTTTAATCTACACTAATATAACGTGTTGGCTGACGTGGTATTTCGGCATGAGTCAATATCGCATTGTTGCTTGCCGCATGTTGCTTTGCATTTGGTTAGGCTTTGAATTATACTGCGTAATTAAACAAATTCACATCTAAAAGTATCTATGATCTAAAAACGATAACCCAATATCAATATTTCAGACAGATGTCGCTAGGCCAATAGCTAAGTTTTAGCGTATATTTATAACCCTATAGTTATTAGATCAATAAACATCGTAACACATCTGTCGATTAACATTTATTTTAAGACTGTTTATCATTTTTTTTTAATTAATATTGATTTATTTATCAACACCTGACAAGTGTATTTAGTGATTACTCTTAGTGAAGAGTAAACCATCTATTAGAACAATTATTTCAAATAAACAAATGAGGCAAATAAAAAATAATAATTAAACAATATGTATTGATGTTGAATTCCCGACTGAGATCATTCATTAAACCAAATAGTTAGCAATTGATTAATATCGCGAGACATTATTGATCTATGGATATATAGCATGTAATTATTTAACACTAAAACATTTTAACACACTTTAACATTTAAAAAACTAGTATTATGCATCTTTTATCAAATTGAATAATAAAAGCAATATCAAAAGTTGATAATTAATATTAATTAAATAAATAATCTGATAATAACTTAGGTTTCTTATATGTTAATAATTCATATTTGGTTGACTAAAGCTATGTATTTTGTAAATTAATGGTGCTTTTTAATATTTTCAACAGTCAATCTATATTTAAAAGTGAAGAAACCTATAATATAAATAATAAAATTCTCAATTCGCACCTACGATAAAAAGAAAAAATCGTAAAAAAACGGGTTTTGTGCAATATCTCTTACGTGCGTCAAAATCTATATTTGTACATATGTTATAAAGAAGAAAACTATGTCTGTGGGTTGTTTGTTGTTTTTCAATTAAAAAACAAGACAATTTTTCTATTTAAATTTGATAATTTTAACTTTATAGTATGTCACTGAATTCGTATAAAATGATAGTGAAATAAAAAAAAACTTTTTTCGAAAATTGTCTTCAAAATTTGAAAAATATTTTTTTTTAATCTATCGGTGCATATGTTTTGTCAGTGATAATGAGTGTAATGAATAAAAAAAAATCTGAAATTCCTTTATTAAAAAAAAAAAATATCTATACAGTCTTACCTCGATTTGCGCGGTTTCACTTTAATAACTACAGGTTACAACGACAACGAAGCGGAATATTAAAAAGGTTATCATGTCTTAAGTTACTTAAAACGTATACAATTCTTTTTTTACAGGGTAGATATGTACGTTTCACCGAAAACATGTAAAAATTCAAACAAAATAGAAGATTGATTCCCTATATCTAAAAAATCGTAAAAAAACAACATTGTAGTAAAGAAAATCGTGTAAAAATAATGAATACCCAATAAATAAATTATAGAAAATATTATTAATACATATGCATTTTAATTAGGAGAAAATAATAATAACGGCACATAATAAAGCTTTTTGTTTATTATTACTGTCCTGTATTATTAAATTATTAGGAAATATTAACCACTTCTGTGTTTTTTGTTCCACAAGTTGTTTTACATTTCTTGATATCTAGACAAGTTGGAATTTTAAAGCTTAAGTAAAAGTTGAATGATAAAAACATATTGAGAATTTAAAAATACTATAAATTTATTTATATCTATAATTCTTATAAAAAACTAAACCCTAGCACTGCAATTGCTGAAAAATCGCAGTAATCACCGATTGATATAATTAGGACAGATCTTGAAAATAATCCAGAATAATTGCGTATAATTATTTTCTTAATAAATTTTAAAATTAGAATTTAACTGTTAAAACATACTAATCGAATACCTTTTACGTTTGTTATTTATAATTATTTTTTGTATGAAATTCGACTTACGCGTCGAGAACTAACTGTAATTGAAAAATTATAGCAGAAACTCGCGTTTTCACATTTTCTAAGAGTAAAACGTTTTTAAAAATATTTTTATATATCATAATAAATATTCACATTGTATAAATTTAAAAGTAAAAAAAATAAAAAAAGTATCGTATAAAAAAGAAAGTGAATTCTGTTAAATGTGATTTTAAATTTTTTCCACCAATATCCTACTAAGCATAATTTTTTTATATAAGTCTATGTGCAAGCATATATTAATATATATCTGATATCTGTTTACCGATAAACGGTTCTATTTCGATACTTTCGCTCCTCTTCATCTTTCTAGGGGAGCCCTCTCTGAGGAGGTGTTTCCCATGATGAAAGGATTGCTATTGCGCGACAGGGTTAACTTGTCATTTGTGACTCGTTGTAAGCAGATAACACTTATAGAAGAGAATAAACGAATACCGAGACAACCCCCTTCTACTTGCCTGGACACAGTCGAGAGGGTAAAATATCAACAGGGTAGAAGATGTACGTCCAATGCCAGGATTGGTCAAGAGGGGGAAACTCTTTACAAAAAAACACATACTAAGATGGCTTCAGTTCCCGCGGTATGGACACGAAGGGGGAGCATCACGTCACGTGTGATCCTCAGGTTCCTTTGGCCTAGACTGCCATTCGAAAGCTGGTAAGGCCCATGCCCTCAGCGAGTGAGAGCCTTGTGGCTGGAAAATGATGATTATGATAATACGAAATATGCTTGTAATTTTTATTATTCTTTAAAAAATATATATTTATAATATCAATATTAATTTTCTTCCCATCAAAGTAGGATTCATTATAAACTTGTGTCAACGCTTTATCCAATCATGTGACGCAATTTTCGGTAAGGTGTTAAGCTCCTTCAGCGACTCTGTTTTAAAATCTCCTCGGTGTGGACAAAGCGTCGTTCTTTCAAGTTATTCCATTTTAATAATTTTAGGAAAAAGTAATCCGTATCTTCGGTTCTTTGAAAAGTTTTTATTATTCCCTTAGATTATATTATAACTTCAACATTCATGTATACCTAAATCCAAAGTAAACTTACCTACATATTTTTATTTGCAGATAGATAACCTGTCGTTCACAAATCGTGCACTATTTATCAAAATTTAAAAAGGCATTTAGATTAAAAAGAATTATCAATAATTAATACTATATAATATCATAAACAATTAATATGTTATAACGAATTATCAATATTCATTAATTGAACTAAACTTTTGATGAATACATAATCTATTGAAATATCCATTAATAAGAATGATTGTTTGATAAAACGACATTATAAAATAACACGTGTATAAAAGACATATATTATTTCATATAAAAACTGATGACATGCAGTCCATATGTTGTTTTGTAAATACAAACATTTATATAAGAATTTTACAGAAATATTTGCCATTAAATTGATTTATGTAATTTTTTATGTTCTATATACTAAGAAAGGTATTTCTTTCCTAAACAGAATTTTTTTATAATTATTATAATATGTAAATTAAGCTTTTATTTATCATTGTGTTTTACTGTTTGAAAACAAATATAATTAAAAAAATAAACAATTATCGATATCTAAAACAGATGGCAATGTCTTTCGTTAGATTTATGGATGTGTGTATTCATGTACCAGACTTTGTGTTGAGAACGAACAGTAAATGACTAAACATGTCTAATCAAAATCTGCCATTTAGTATTAACCTTATTATTAGTATTAACATTATTAAAATTGCGATTTGATTTACACAATTGCTCTTTTCTCGAAACTGCTGAAAACTTAAACAAACACCTTAACTAAATGCGCATGTGTTATGCATATGTTAATCGTACATAATGTCAAACGTGGTTGGTTGTTAATTAAAATTTCAAATTTATCAGATTTACTCTGCTTGTAAAACAATTTTAAAACATTGCAAATTTATGGAATATATTTGAATAGTAAAAAAAATATTTAAATATTACTATGCTGTAATCATGAATTATTTACAGATCTTTAACAATTACAATAAATATTAATTATCCGTTATAAATAATTTAAAATCATTGATTATACATTCTTTGATTGTAAATAATAATTATAATCCGACAAATATCAGACGGATATTTTACAATAACAATTCATAGTTAAAATATTTGATCAATTATTACGTATTAATTCTGAGTCGACCAATGAACACGAATGTTTGGTGTAAGTAAATAGAGTGATAATCAATAACTTTCAATAAAAAATGCGCAGAGGTGTTAAATTCATTTTTTAATATTTTTGCTAGATTTTTTTAAATGATATTCGATATAAAATATTTGTTATACGTTTTATAACAAAAACACACAATATTAATTTGAAGTAGTCCCTATCAGATACACCTAGGTGGTGGGAGTTTTGTCCGATGCTGAAGCTATTTTTTTTATCTTCTTCGTTATATCTTCTCAGAAAAGCGAATAAAAAACATCTATAATATTGTATTTGATTTGTGATTAAATATTTTTTAACTAATTAAAAATCAAAAAAATTGGTTCATTAGTTTTGGCACACTGTCTGTGAATAGTGGACCGCCTTCCGACGACTCGGTAGATTTCGAGCCGCCGTGACAGATCAGTTAAAATACCATTTTTACCTGAATTTACAAACATCCCATTGGCTGGGAATTATGACACGCTGTACAGGGTGTTTAAAAGTCAATATATTAATATTTTATTATCAATTTATCGCAATAAAATATATGCACGAGGTTTTCTAATTTCACTCTTGATTTAGATTTCAGATTTATATCAAATAATTAGTATCACTAAGCTTTATAGTTCTTAAGTAGGTCATAATTATCAAAGCATTCTCCCAGATAAAGTGCTGGTTTACTTTTTTTATCACAAATTTTACAATAAAATACTGTTCGTTTTCCTCTTATATCAGAGCCACAATTAGTTACATACATAACTATTTTTATCAAATAATTATGTATGTAATGGAATTAAAAAATAATAGTTCCATAATACAAAAATAATGTCACAGTACACAGCTTCGGACAACTTTCCGATATGAAGAAACTGACTGACTGTTCCAAAAATATTGGCACATGAAAAATATCTCACCAGCTCAATAAATGCTGAGATATTTCTGAGAATTTATTACGCGTAACTATAAATTTAGATAAAGGAATGTTGGGTTACTTCACATGTAACCCTTCTCGATACTTTGAAGCAAACATATTTCGTAAAATTTACCTGTGTCCCATTGAAATGGACGCATAAATTTATTCCGTCTTTGGGTCATAACTGCTGGCCTTCAGTGCTGCCTACCAAGTTCGCCTGGGCAACAGTTATGGCGTTCGGAGTGGAAAGGGTTAAAGAGGCTGAAACAACTTTTCAAGAACTGTTAGAACTTCGATATGATTAAATTGAGTAAAATGAGTAAATTTAATTTTAATAGTGGTGGATATGAAAACCTATGGCTTAATAAAAAAAAATCTCTGCGTTATATCAAAACCAGTGTTATGACTTATACGTAATTTAAAAGCTTATTATTTCAATAATGTAAGTTAATCACGATTGAGTTAAATTCGTACTCGGATAAGTGTCCGACGAAAACTATAAATTCAAGGAATTCTTTATAACTTTAGGGGGTGTGTAAGTGGAAGAGACACATTAATCCCAAATGTTTTATATTAACATATTTATGTGGTGAAATTAATTAATTTAATGCTATCTACTCTACGTTGAATAAATAATTATAATACAAATAATATAAATTTGACTGAAATAATATTAAAATTAACCAGTGTCGTGGTTTGACCCTGGGGAGAACATTAGTGTGAGAAACTTACTCCTCTTGCATCTTTAGTTTTCTTTAGAGTTCGGCTTCATAGCTTGTTTTTAATATCGATTTGCCCAGTGCAAAAAATTGGGCAATGCTCATTGAAAAAATATTTTCAAATATAAAAAATCAAAAAGATTTTCACTATGCTATGCGCTTTTACTTATTTTTCTTGGAAAAAAAGACGTTTTTAATAAAGCATGTGCTAAAATGGTTACTATCAGTTTGACAGATATTCGTTATGTATTTAGTATGTTCTGAAATTATTTTATTTCGAAATCCACATTGGCTGCGTCTCCAGACAATGCATCCCTAATCAACGAATTTGCGAAAATTAAGTTAGAAGGGTAAAAATCTAGAAGATTGTTGTAGTTGTATCATTATTTCATAGTAGTATATATTATTATTAATATTTTTAAATTAAAAATAATTTTCGTACATAATAGTGTAGATTTTTTTTAAATCCCATATTTTTTTTTATATTTAAAAATAATAACATTTTTTTAAAAATCGCAATCTATTTTATTATTTTGTGATATGAAAAAGCATTAAAATTTGTAATGAAAAAAAATAGACGGGTGGCATTTCGAAGTCTCATACCGAGAAAATCCACCGCACGACCCTGACTGAGAGATGAGACACTAAATTATTTATCCATTCTTTCTATAGAAAATGACAGCCAGATCAATTACCTATGATAAAACAATTAGAGAATATGCAAGTCTGAAATGCAGAAAACAGTTAGCATATTATGTTTTTTATACTTTTGAAATTACATATTTTGTATTTATGTTTTTTACGAAGAATATTTGTTTTTCTCACCAGTTACATGCATTATTATTATTTATCAGGGGCCTCTGAAATGTAATTAGCATGAGGCCCATAGCAAAAGTCATCATCCACCACTGCTTCAAGGATATCATTAACATTATTAATTTAGGAAATTTATAATATAATTTCAATAGACTTTATAGTTTTTATATTTATTTTTCTTCAATTTAAGCAGCTTCCCTCCAATTATACAGCGTCAAATTAAATTTTCTGTGTATTATGAACAGGAGCAAAGTATGAATAAGAATATAAATTTAGCTACAATACATATTTTTACTAAACCTCCACTCAAAAATTCTTCAGTGTTTTGCAGATGAGCTAAATTATGTTAATTCGAAACCGGTAGGTAGTAAAAATTGTACTACCACCATACAAAAGTGAGGGCGGTAGTTTTTATAAGGTTTTTTATAAGGCTTTTTATAAACTTCTGGATTACTTCTGGAATGCAATTTTCGGTATGGCGTTTAGCTCCATCAGGGAGTCTGCCATAATTTTCACAATGTTTACAACACGACGTCTTTCATTTTTAACCTAGCCGTGCCGATTTGGACCCCAAGCTTTTTGTATATGTCTAAAAAAGTCTAAAGAATAAATATAAATAATCATTGACCTTTATTGTTCGCCATTTGCGAAAAAAAATAAAAACCACCACCTCTGCATCCCATTAATTAGTAGAAAAATTCAAAATTAGATCGATATTGTGGTTTTTATACTAATATATATCATGAATAACTATTTTTATTCATAGCATAACCCATTTTTTAAAAATATTAAGGTATCGTCGAAGATTTATCAATTCTTGACTTGAAATTTTTGGGGTATATTTTTATACTTTCATTTTATACAAAATAGCCCCATCCCCATTATTTTTACAAATAAAAAATCGTGGAGCACACCAAAACACATCTTATTTTGGGAAGAAAACTTCATAGGAAAACGCTATAACTCAGGATTACGACATGTTTAAGAAAGCGGAAACGGTAGATCGGGGTTCCGCCGTCGCAACTAAAACATTTATTTTTAAAAATCCTGTTTATATCTGATCCAAGAAGAAATAAATTTACATGGTATAAATAATTCTAAATTTTGTTGATTAAAACTGTAGGCTTTCTAGAATTGAAATTAAAATCAATATTTCATCTTCAAATGTCAATTTATATTAATTGAAATATCCAATAAATATTTTAATTCTTTTATTAAAAAAAAACTATAATACGATGACCTAACCTGCCTTAGTATGATATTTTTTTTAATAGGGTTATTTTTTCGTACTAATATAAAAAATCTAGTTGATGGAAATTCATGTTTAATGTGTTTTTTTATATATTATTAAATAAAGTAATGAAATGCTTACAATAGCTAATAGTTTTTAAATGTACATACATGAATTTTCTTGTGGTTGTATAACCCTGAAATATGCAATAATAAGGCAATATCAACATACATCCTTATAACAGTGTACATACATTTGTCACCAATATCATATGCCCATCAATTACCAAATGCATAAATTACAAATGTGTTTGTTTTTGATCGGCTATCAAAACCCAACAAATAATCGAGAGCAAATATTGATTGAGTCTGCCTGGTCACACATCTTAGCCACGGTTGGTCCTTCAGGTGTTTAGAGTAATTTTTGACGGCAACAGATGGTCATATATCATTCCCGATGCCAATAAATACTCCAACACTTTTATGATATTCAGGATTCGAAGCTGAAAGTTAGACCCGTCGTTTACTTAATTAGACAAAAATGGCGGCCAGGCTTGGATTCTTCCTGCTTGTCTGCCTCGTGGCAGTACACGTGAGTTTACTAATAAAACTACATTATTCACTTAATTTAACAAAAAACATTTTTAGTCAGTATTATACAGTATAATCCCAACTTTAATTTGATTTCATGTCTACCATTTAGCTTATTTTTCTACACACATTTTCTAATGTTAGAACTATTTAAATTATAACATCGTATAAAATTATTATATTTAATTAGTATCTTAAAAATATTATAATAATATCCATTATTGTTCGTGCTAATTATTTTACATTCAATAAAAATATGAAATATAATTTATTTTTTATTATTAAAAGAATTATGTATTTAAAAAATTAGGATTTTATTAATTTCAGTACCGTACTATTCAGTAATAATAAATATCTTTATAATCAATCATTTACTGATAATTAATATTTCTCTAATAGTCAAAATAAAAAATCAATATAAAAATCCTGTAGCTGCGCAGTTTTCAGACAAGAGTTTTTCCTATAATTTTTTTCACATAAATATTTTTTTTATTTATGTAGAATATTTTCTCGATACGCGGCTTTCTTTACTTATGCAAAAGTATAAAATTAGGTGAAGTAATAGAATTATCTCAAACCATCATAATTTTTATGTAAGTTCATCGACTTGTTTAAGCTAATAGACAGTTAATGGAAATTTGTTTAAGTAAGTCTGAAAATTAATTAAATTGTAAAACAGTTTTCTATAACCTGGCCAAACTAAGCACTGCACTATTTTTCGGTGTTAGATATATATTTTATTCTTCCTATCCTGTTGCCTAATGTATTTTTGAAAATCACCCAAATAATGCAAGACTGATGACTGACTTTGGAAATAGATGATGAAAGAAAAATAGGGAATTAGGTGAAGTTGTTGTACGGATTAATTTATATAATATTATCATAATAATCGTTTTGGAAGTTTATTGTTCGAGTATTTCGTTATCTGATAAAATTTTTAAAGAAAAAAAGTTTAACACTATCGTAATTAAGACTTAATATAACAATATTGATGTTTTTATAAATTTCTAATTTACTTGCTGATTTTTTTTACGTAACAGTTTGTTTTCTTACAGAACATTGTTTTGGTAAAACTCGGCTCGGTTGTTTAATCTAGTTTATCAGAGTCAAAGAAATAATCTCTTTAATTTAATTTTTAGAAAGTTCTCTAAATTTATGTTACACATAGTCATATATCTAAAAGTAGTGTACTATCAAATGAATTAAAATTCAGCTGAATTTTATTAACTGGCTTTAGAGCTTGAACCCCAAAGAAGTTTTTAATATTGAAATTTAAATGTAAAGACTTTCTTAATATAATTATAAAAGACTAAATTACACACGTATAAGCATTTATTTATATTGTGAGATATTGAAAGGTTTGCGAAAGTATACAAATATTAGTACACGTTAATCAATTCAGGTATATTTTTAATTGTCAACATGTAACCTATACCATTTTAAATAATAAGGAATAAGAAAAATATAATCAATTGCAATTTAAAAAAGATATTTTAATCAAAATTTTACAAAATCAAACATCAAAATCAACTTTATTGAGAATTAATTAATATTTCAATGGATTTATAAACAATCCTGAGTGAAAAGTAAATTATTTCGCAAAGAAAACATATTCCTTTTTTACATTGTAATAATAAATCAAAGCAATAAACTCATCATATCTCTATATTCTCTCCTTGTTTATGGGTCTTGAAATTGTGAACTGTGGTGACATAGTTATATTTTATAATTTTTATGCCTTTCTTATTTTCGAAATAAATTCTAAAAAACTTTAAATTCCGTATTTTCTTTCATAGAAATTTTGTAGATAGACCAATAGACATTTCAATAGAAAATAGGTTTATTTGAAATCCAAAAGGGTTAATTTGAAATGCAAAATGGTTCATTTAATTTGCAAAGGGTTAATTTAAAATCCAAATTGGTGAAATTGAAGTGAAAAACCTGTATTAGCTTTTGGCCAAACCTTGTTTTATCATGATAAATGATAAATTAATGAGGGTACTGACAATATCTGCCACCTGTGTGCAGAACTTCAAAATTATCGCCCTGTATCTCTGGTGCTCTTGAAAGTTAACCTACATATATAATATATTATTTAATGTCGATTTTAAGAAATATAATTCATTTATTAAATTATTATCATCTATTTTTAAATTGTTCTCTCTCGGCGCCCCGGTGCCGGCGTGCGCCGCAAAATCTAGTCATGGAGAGTGCGCCCCTGTTACCACGTCTTAAATTTTCTAAAATATGATTTTTCTACTAGATTTAAACATTAACGTTAACGCAAGGATGTCATTAATTCATGTTTAATTTAATTCGTGTATAATTTATATTTGTATTGTGAATAATTTATTAAGTAATTAGTACTATTAAATTAAAGTATTATAGAAATGAAACGTTCGATTTCTTTCGCGAAATTGACTTTAGAGTTACCTAAAATATCTCGTTCATTTTTTTTTTTATTTTCGGATGTTATATAAAATATAAACTTCAGAAAAAATATGCGTGTTTGGCGTATTGGATCACTCTGTAATCCCAACCACGCATTGTCTTTTAATAATAATAAATAAATAAATAAATAATAATTCGAGTGTTGTCGAGTGTCGGTATTGGACGTGGCGTCGATGGTGGTTGGCACAATCATGATTTTGTAGATTCTACGGAGCTATGAGGAGCCAGGCCGTTATCCAGCCCAATTCGGTAACGTGTGTGCTACAGGAAGGGCCCGTGGCACCCGATTAGACCGTGAATTAAATACGAATTGGCCCTAGCCTCGTCTAATTATTATTGTTACAATCTGCGCGTTAACAGCTCGGCTTCTGGGCTCATGGCTGATCCGTATTTGAAGAGCCAAGATAACCTGGGGGACGACCGTCACAGTCCTGGCATCAGGGATGGGATGAACGTGTATCTACTGGAGATCGCGTAGTGTCCTCCAGGTAGCAAAGACCCGCCTCAGGGTTAGAAGGGCCACTTATGTATGTATTTAGAATAATTTTAACGTGGATTTTTAATCAAAATATATTTAATTCTCCCATTTTATCTGGTGGAGATAAGTTTTTTAAAAACGTTACGACCATTTTATGATATGTTTTTCAAAATTAACATATAGAACCGTCACTATGACATTAGTGTAGAAACATTTGACGAGTCGACAGTTTTTATGAAAAAGTAACCTATTAACAAGCAAATAGATATTGATGTGCATTAATTATGTATTATAATATTACACTAATAACTTTTTAATCGTAATACAATTCCGGACGAAAAAAATATAATTCCGGTGGACAGAGTTACACACATTAACCCTTTCAATGCGGCGGGTCTAAAAACGATTCTGCTTCTGAGTGCGGCGCCATTTGGACCAATTTATTTTTTTGGCGAAGTAAATTTGTATTCACCGTTTACCGCTATATTAGACCATTTTTCCTATAAAGAGATTTATGCAAACATGTTGATTAGGATATGTTCTTCCATCTCAACTAAAAAAATAAACTCGATTCGCTTTATTTTCGTAATAATAAATCGAACAAAATATCAATTGCTCAAACAGAGATTAAGTGAGAAAAAAATGGGAATGCGAATCAAAATCAAAAATGCGAAATGCAATTTTCTTATACCATGTAACGTGTATGTGGAACATAATGTACGTGGAACACCCTTAAGAACCCCTGAGCCGAGATATGTCACCGATATTATTGCAGATATTTGAATGAGACACCACGCGCGATTTGAATCATTACTATTCATATTTACATATTACATGGTTCCTATACATTTCTTGTGTTATGTTGTATATTTATTGATAACTGTGTTTATTAGCTGATTTTTAAAACAAACACCATCACTTAACTCGGTCTAGTTTACATTTAACGACAAGTTAAAGTTTTAAAGAATCTCGCGCATGTACGACATGCGGCCGCACCTGGACACGATTTGTATGCGCATGTACGTCATGCGCCCCGTACTGAAAGGGTTAAGGTGATGATTACGATGATGACGCGAATGAACAAGTACTGCGAGATTTAAAAAGCATAAAAATAAGAAAACTCAGTTACTTTGGTATCAGGGGCATCGAAAAAGAAACCAATAAAACGATGATTTGGGCAGAAAATGTCTGGAGTTTTTATCACAGAGACGACTGGGTACAGTTCAATTACCAAAATAAATAAAAATTACTATTTATTAGTAAAATAAAATATTATTAATAATAAAGGTAATTAATATAAATAAAAATCAAACTTTATTGATAATTGGATAGTAGTAATTATTATTTTTAATTAATAACAAACGAATAATAATTAAATTTAAGCTACTTCGATATGTGTATTCTTTATTTATTCTATGCATACTATGACTATACTTTTATTATGAGTTTATATGAATGCTTTCAAGGTTTTTTATTATTATATTACCCTTTAAATATTTTTAGTCAATAAATGCATGCGCAATTCGACCAAAGTGTGCACCTAGACCAGCATGCGCACCTAAACCAGCATGCGGTGGCGGAAGAGCAAGCGCAAGTGCTTCAGCATCATCTTCAGCATCAGCCAAGCAGCGGTGGCGGTGCTTCGGCTTCTGCTTCTGCTGCTGCATCGGCTTCGGCATCTGCTGGCGGTGGCCGCGCAGCTGCAAGTGCAAGTGCAAGTGCTAAAGCTAGCGCCGGTGGATGTGGAAGAGGTGGTGCAGGTGCATCAGCTAGCGCAGGAGCTACTGCAGTAGCCGGGAAAAAAAGATGCGGAAGAGGAGGAGCAGCAGCTGGCAGTGGCGCAGCAGCAAGCAGCAGCGCAGCAGCAAGCAGCAGCGCAGCAGCAAGCAGCAGCGCAGCAGCAAGCAGCAGCGCAGCAGCAAGCAGCAGCGCTTCATCAGCAGCCTCTTCTGCCGCTTCTAGCAGCTCGAGCAGTTCAAGCGGTTCAAGCTCCGCGGCGGCAGCCGCTGCTAGTTCCGCAGCCTCATCTCACGGTTCTTCAGCTGCCAGTGCAGCCAGCTCTGCCTCCGCCAGTAGCACTGCCAAAAAATGCGGCTCAGGCTCAACTGGTTCATCAGGTTCGTCAGCTAAGCAAACGCTTCTTCAAGCAGTGCCAGTGGTTCAAGCAGTTTCAAGTTCACGGCAGCAGCTACTGGATCCGCAGCCTCATCTCACGGTTCTTCAGCTGCCAGTGCAGCCAGCTCTGCCTCCGCCAGTAGCACTGCCAAAAAATGCGGCTCAGGCTCAACTGGTTCATCAGGTTCGTCAGCTAGCTCCGCTGCTTCTTCAAGCAGTGCCAGTGGTTCAAGCGGTTCAAGTTCCGCGGCGGCAGCCGCTGCTAGTTCCGCAGCCTCATCTCACGGTTCTTCAGCTGCCAGTGCAGCCAGCTCTGCCTCCGCCAGTAGCACTGCCAGAAATGCGGCTCGGGCTCAACTGGTTCATCAGGTTCGTCAGCTAGCTCCGCTGCTTCTTCGAGTAGTGCTAGTGGTTCAAGCGGTTCAAGTTCTGCGGCGGCAGCCGCTGCTAGTTCGGCATCCTCATCTCACGGTTCTTCAGCTGCCAGTGCAGCCAGCTCTGCCTCCGCCAGTAGCACTGCCAAAAAATGCGGTTCGGGCTCAACTGGTTCATCAGGTTCGTCAGCTAGCTCCGCTGCTTCTTCAAGTAGTGCTAGTGGTTCAAGCGGTTCAAGTTCTGCAGCGGCAGCCGCTGCAAGTTCCGCAGCCTCATCTCACGGTTCTTCAGCTGCCGGGTGCAATACAGCTCTACCTCGCCAGTAGCACTACCAAAAAATGCGGCTCGGGCTCAACTGGTTCATCAGGTTCGTCAGCTAGCTCCGCTGCTTCTTCGAGTAGTGCTAGTGGTTCAAGCGGTTCAAGTTCTGCGGCGGCAGCCGCTGCTAGTTCCGCATCCTCATCTCACGGTTCTTCAGCTGCCAGTGCAGCCATCTCTACCTCCGCCAGTAGCACTGCCAAAAAATGCGGTTCGGGCTCAACTGGTTCATCAGGTTCGTCAGCTAGCTCCGCTGCTTCTTCAAGTAGTGCTAGTGGTTCAAGCGGTTCAAGTTCTGCAGCGGCAGCCGCTGCAAGTTACAACTCATCTCTCGCGGTTCTTCATCTGCCAGTGCATGGCTCACTCCGCCAGTAGCACTGCCAAAATGCAGCTCGAGGCTCAACTTGGTTCATCAGGTTCGTCAGCTAGCTCCGCTGCTTCTTCAAGTAGTGCTAGTGGTTCAAGCGGTTCAAGTTCTGCAGCGGCAGCCGCTGCAGTTCCGCAGCCTCATCTCACGGTTCTTCATCTGCCAGTGCAGCCAGCTCTGCCTCCGCCAGTAGCACTGCCAAAAAATGCGGCTCGGGCTCAACTGGTTCATCAGGTTCGTCAGCTAGCTCCGCTGCTTCTTCAAGTAGTGCTAGTGGTTCAAGCGGTTCAAGTTCTGCAGCGGCAGCCGCTGCAAGTTCCGCAGCCTCATCTCACGGTTCTTCATCTGCCAGTGCAGCCAGCTCTGCCTCCGCCAGTAGCACTGCCAAAAAATGCGGCTCGGGCTCAACTGGTTCATCAGGTTCGTCAGCTAGCTCCGCTGCTTCTTCAAGTAGTGCTAGTGGTTCAAGCGGTTCAAGTTCTGCGGCGGCAGCCGCTGCTAGTTCCGCAGCCTCATCTCACGGTTCTTCAGCTGCCAGTGCAGCCAGCTCTGCCTCCGCCAGTAGCACTGCCAAAAAATGCGGTTCGGGCTCGACTGGTTCCTCCGGTTCTTCGAGTTCCTCAAGCTCTTCCAGCTCTAGCAGCGCAGGTGGTAAAACGATTCAAAAGTGCAGTACTACTGGTAATGGTGTAGCAACTACTTCAACTACAAACTCAGCAGGCCAAACCATTAAGCAATGTAGTAAATCTGGAGCTGGTTCTACTGCTACAGCTTCGGCCACATCGGGATGCGGCATAGCTTCCGCTTCTAGCGGTTCGGCCGCACACGCTTCGAGTGGTGCATCTGCCAGCGCTTCATCTAAGGCTTCAGCCAGCTCTTCTGCCTCGGCTTCGTCTAAAGCTTCAGCTAGCTCTTCAGCCTCCGCATCAGCCTCCGCTTCAGCATCCGCTTCAGCCTCAGCTTCAGCCTCCGCTTCTGCCTCAGCAAGTGCTGGTGCGAAATCAGGAGGAGGGGCTCGCAAATGTGGTTGTTAATTATATTAGTATTTAATCAAGATATGACAATAAAAATAATTCAACTTTAAATTGAAAAATAAATAATAAAGTAAACGAATAAGTATTGCAGTATCAATACACATACAACTTTTGTTTTTCTGAAAGAATCATATTGTGAATAATTTCACATAAAATACATTTTTATTGAGAGTATTATTTGTTGTTTTTATAACCTTTATTCCATATATACTAACGACATATATGTTTTGTAAAAAATATTAATATAGTAGCTTATCATTCTCATTAGTTTTCATTTAGTGAAGACAACTTTACAATGTTTCCTTTAAGGCGAGAGATTCTTTGTCCAGAATATTCAAAGGCTGAACAATCCAACCCAACAAATGGGTCGCATCAATCATGGCCTGCAGTAAAGTGGGCTTTGCCCATTTTACTCTTCGTCTGATTTTCCCATAACTTACACATATTGATAAATTATTCATATAGTTAAATTGTAATTTTTGGCTGTCACCTTCGGTACTCGGGGGACACTTTGTTTGACTTGCTATATGAGAGTTTACATGTAAATGTAGAATCTTTTTTCAAATACTTTAGATTTTCGAGTTGTGTTGCGAGAGGGGCTGCGATGCGTAGCGGTGTGACGCGGAGTGGCCCTGCGTAAATGTAAATATACAAGTGCTTTAGATATACGTCTCGAATAGACGTTTCATTCTGGGAAAGTAAGCCGGAAACCAAAGTAGCTGCCATATGAAACTTGTAAATATACATGTTATTGCCATACAAAATAAAGTAGGAATAGGGTGTTGGAAATATATCCTATATACAAAAAAAACATCACTAAAAAAAGAACACATTATCCCGTCTGAGGTAACACCAATTGTATGCCATCAATCTAATTTTAATGTTTGTAAAGCAAGCAGAAGCAATCTTACTAATATTTTATATGGATGCACATTAATATATTTTTATGTAAATAGTTATAAAAATAATAAAATAAATAAAATTCGGGACATTTAATCAACTTCCCAACCCGGCGAGTGCGGTTTCGTTATATAAAGTTGTAAAATTCGAAAAGCAGACGTTTTTTATTATAGAAATGAAAAATTTATAGAGCATTCGGTTAAAAGACCTCAATATGTATACTAAACCTACATCATATTCCTGTGCATATACAAATAAATCTTTAGGATCGGAGAATAAGATTTCAGAGCAAGCAAAGGTTGGTTTATCGGATAAGAAAACGATAAAACTCGCATAGCCCTAAAATAATTGGTAAATCGCCTAATACAGACGTAAAATTAGCTGAAAAATATCCAACAGTCATTTGGAATTCCGAAATTATTCACGAATTGAATTTATAATATATACGAGACGACACTCTTTCGGGAACGAATGTCACGTATGTTAATTTTTATAGAGGAAAATACTCCTTCTGAATTAAAAGGAGCAAAGGATCATCTAAACATTTTCTCGGCACAAATGCATCCGCAAAGATAAAATTGAAACCATTTTTCATAAAAAAAAAAACACTTCGTGCCCTGAAAAGTTATCCTAAAAACAAATCAGTTTGGCCGAACAAAGAAAATCTAGATTCTTTTTGCAGTGTGGTAACAAAATATATTAATTGTGTTTAATATTTTTTATTTTATTTAATTTAATATTTTTCAGAATTTAAAAATGTTTTTTTAGAAATCGCGAAATATCACTTATCACGATTTTCCCATAAAAAAGTGTAAGTTCTTAATATTTTAAAATAATTACATAAAAGTATGTAAGAGAATAATACCCGTCATAGCTTGGAGGTAATTAGAATCAAATTATGATTGTTAAAGTTAATTGCCAATAAGCGCAGATAGTATTCAGATGGGTGACCATTCTGAATACTTCTGAGTGACGCTGGTCAACAGAGGGAGTGGGATGAAGGCTGACGACCTTCATTTCACAAAAAAATAATTGTCAAAAATATAAGCTGAGAAGCGGGCAGCAGCGCTCTTCAGTATAAAAAATCACTGCGGTGCAGAAGGCAACGGGAAACCACTGCACTATATATTCCCATGAAAACCATGTCCATGGTCCTCCATAAGGGGAATCATGCACATGGTCACGATCCTCAGAAATGAGGGAAAGTGGATTAATAACTTATATAAAAAAAAAAAATAATAATAATTATATAATAATATGTAATCGCTTCACGACTCAAAAAGAATGTAAGGGAATACAAAATATTAAAAATATGTATGAATAAAATAATAAACAATATACATTGTTTAATTAAATTTAATTAAAAATCTAGCCGAGTAATATATTTTTTGTTATATTTGCGTACATCGTATGTGCGTTTAGCAAATATAAATCAAAAATTCGTAATGCAATTTTCTTATACCACTACATCCGTACACATGTATGTGAAACATAATGTCGTGGAACACCCTTAGCAACTCCCGACCCAAGATACGTCACCGACACTACCGCGGGTCGCGCGAGATTATAATGATTCCAGCTTTTCCAAAAAATTTTGATCGTTATTTTGTCGATTTGCGAAAAAGTTTATTCCAATGAATCCAAGAGACCTTTAAAATTGAAATTTTACCTGGAAAATGTTCATGCTGACAAAAAAGCTAAAGATATAACTTATTGTGTCAAAAATACATTTTTAAAACAACTTACGCTGACAGGGATTTTTTCAGCCGCAACCAAAAAAGATGATGATGGATTACGCGCCTCTTACAACATTTCTTTGCTTATTGCTAAATAGGGAAAATCGCATACTATTGGAGAAAAACCGATTCTACCAGCTGTTAGTGAGGTTCTGCGTACTGTATTGCACATGCAACCGTCTGATATTATTAAGAAAATTTCTTTGAGCAATAACACTGTACAACGGCGAATTGATGCAAAACATTTGGTGATTATTTGAAAAAAACCTCTATACAACTTGATGAATCCACATTACTAAAGAATGAAGCTTTAATCTTAGCATATGTTCGATATATAAAAGGAGAAAAAAATCTACAAGAGCTATTATTTGATAAAAAATTAATAACAGACACTAAAGGACAATTTATATAGTATATAAGAAATTCCTTTAAATAATATCTTGTCAGTTGCTACTTATGGTCCTCCAGCTATGGTAGGGTGCTATCGTGGCGTTATTTCTTTTTTGAAAAAGTCGGTGCCAAATATATTAGCAGTGCATTGTGTGATTCATCGACAACCATTTAGTTGCAAAATTCTTGATGTTCGCCTGCATCGTTCATTGCAATACGTAATTACAGCAGTTAACAAATTCAGGAGCCATGCACTCAATTACAGATTGTTTGAACAACTTTGAACGCATCGAAAACAACGAAGACTTCAATCGTTTGCTTCTCCACACAGAAGTACGTTGGTTGTCAAAGAGGTCATGTTTAAATATATTTTATAATCTCTTTGACTTAGTTGTAGAGTTTTTAGAAAACAAAGATGAAATATTACGTGAAAACTTGAAGAATTTGAAATGCGATATAACGTATTTGACAGTTTTTTTTAGTAAATTTAATGATTCTAATTTGCAGCTGCAAGTAGATGAGTTAAATATGATACAAACGAAAGCTGTTATTTCTTCGTTTGTGTCAAAACGAGTGTTATAAAAACGCAATTTAGGACGTGAAGAATTCTATCAATTGCCGAATCTTTCATCAGTGGAAAAATGTGATGATGACATTTTGACCTATTGTCAACATTTGGAGACACTCCATATCGATTTTTATAATCGATTTAAAGATATTCTTACAATGTAGACTCCCGATTGGATATTAGATCCGTTCTTTTTTTCCTCAGGGCCGGATTCCAATTCTTGCTTTTCTACGTGGGCCGCAACATATTAATAGCAAACTGTAAATGTAACACATACTATACTGCATACATATGTATGTATTATGATATCAAAATAAAATTATTTTATTTTTTGTTGATATTTATTTATTAAAGAAGACTTACAGCATAAATAACAAAATATAAAATATTTTGGCTAAAAAAGTAAAATTTACTGCTAAAAGTATTCTCCTAGATACCAACTTTAAATTTAAGAAGAAAAGGGGAAAATAAAATAAAAATTAATGTGAATTATGATATTGAATCAAACTTTTAACTATCTTCGCCAAATCAGGTTCTTGATTACTACAGGCTACTCTTAATATATCATCAAGGTGAGAATCAGTAAGCCGATTTCTACACATGCTCTTCGCATATTTCATTTTAGAATATGACGATTCACAGAGATACGTAGATGAGAATAATGTGAGCAGAAGCTGGGCACATTTTTGTACAGTTTTGTATTTTTCGGGTACTAGTTTCCAAATTTCTTCATATTCCCCTTCTTGTGTTCTTTTCTTTAAAAATAATTTCCAGATTTGTATCGTTTTTGAGCTCAATAAATTTATCAAACAACTTTGCATAATCAAATCCCAATGCAGCTAGTTGTTCAATTATTTATATTTCCATGTACCAGGGATTTTCTATAAGTAATAGACATTTTTTAATTTTTCTTAAATCCTGAAATCGGCTAGTAAATTCATTGGATAAAACATCTAAATGATTTGCAATGATAGTAGTTTTTCGGAGTAATATCAATACCATCTTGTATAGCCTTTATTACAGTCGGGAAGTTGGGAAGTATTTCTTATTGTACATCCTCTTTATAAATTATTAATTTTTCTTCGAAGGCAAATACTTTATTAGCCATTTGTGAAATTATTTTGTTTTCACCCTGTAAATGACGATTAAGATCATTAAGTTTTGCTGTGATATCGCACAGAAAGTCTAAAATACACCACCATCCATCATTTTCTATTTCTTTGTAAACTTTGTTGTTATTTTGTAGAAACAAAATAATTTCTTGCCGCAAAGAAAAAAATCGTTCCAGACATTTACCCCTACTTAGCCATCGCACTGAAGTATGTAAAAGAAAGTCGCTATAATTACTGTCCATTTCTTCCAAAAAACTTTTAAATTTTCTGTGATTCAGTTCGTTTACTCGGATATAATTGACTATATTTATGACGGTTTTCATCACAGCATTAACTTCGTCCATGGAGATACGTGCTGCCAAGTTTTCTTGATGTATAATGTAGTGAAAATATAATAGGTTTGTTAATTTGTATTTATTCTTTAACCTTTTCCACTCTGAAGGCCAGCAGTTATGGCCCAAAGACGGAATAAGTTTATGCGTCGATTTCAATAGGGCGCAGGTAAATTTTACTTATTTTGGAACAGACAGTCGGTTTCTTCATATCGGAAAGGGTGTCCGAAGTTCCGCCTCCGGTACTGTGACCCTGACTTTTGTATTGTGGAACTATTTTTTTTAAATTCCGTTACATTTATAATTATTTAATAGAAATAGTGAAACTGTAAAATAATAAAAATAATGAAAGTTTTGTTTTCAAATTCAACGATACTTTGGACTAGGATTAGAAAATATGATTATAATTTATTTATATTATTATGATTAGGAAATATGTATACTCTAGCGAGGGAACGGTACAAATTGGTGCACTCTGTCTAATAATTTTTCAAAAAATATAATTAATTTTACTATCGTTGATAGAATAGTAGGGGCAAATATCCCTACCATTTGTTTGGAACCTATTGATTATTTCTAATTATTTCACAACAAACAATAGATTAGTAAAATAGATTATGAAACGAATTTGTATGCAAACATAGGCAAAATCAATCCTAGCAAAAAATCGATGTGGAAGTCATGGAAAGATATAAATAATACGAAATTTAAAGCATTTTTGAGTGTGATTTTAAATTTGGGAGTTAGACCTCGTCCAGACTTGCAAGATTTTTTACGACTGCATTTGTGGGGCATTCACCATTTTTTAAGAACAATCTTTAACCTTTACCACTCTGGATAAAAAAAATATATATTGAAAAACAGAATCAAAAACATCTATAATATTGTATTTGATTTGTGATTAAATCATTTTTTAATAATTAAAAATTAAAAAACTCGGTTCACTAGTTTTGGCACACTGTCTGGGAATGCTGACACGAGTTTATTCAAATGTGTATGACCGTGATTATGGAATAAAATTGTGGTTCACTTTTTTAAAAATATTAAGCTTATTTGTACTTAAATAAAACGTTTCTTTAATTGAGTTTTGTTTTTTTATTATTATAACGGTACCATTATGCATATAATAAGAAATATTCGCAGATAATCGAATATAAATTCTTGGTACAATTTCTTTAGGAACAACGGGTAGAGCCTGGCTTGATTTACGATATACGCCTACTTTTAACATGGACATGCCGATGGGGTTTAATAGGAAGTTTTAGATTTTATCGAATATTTTTAATATAAATTATACATTTGTATAAAATCGTCTAAAAAATAAATAATCATTGACTTTAATTACGTGTAATTGCGAAAAAGAGGATATTCACGAGAAAAAACGTTTTTTTTTCATGCATGCGGTAGTGTCGGTGACGGATCTTGGGTCGGGAGTTGCTAAGGGTGTTCCACGACATTATGTTTCATATACATGTGTACGGATGTAGTGGTATAAGAAAATTGCATTTCCTATTTTTGATTTATATTTACTAAACGCACATACGATGTACAGAAGTATAACACAAAAAAATATATTACTCTGGCAGATTTTTAATTAAATTTAATTAAACAATGTATATTGTTTATTATTTTATTCATTACATATTTTTAATATTTTGTATTCTCTTACATTTTTTTTGAGTCGTGAACAAATTTCAATATGTGCTGCTTGCGACGAATAAGATATAACCGAGTGGTTAAATTGCGATACAAACGATCCTGGATTCCAAATTTTGAATGATGAGGAAAAAATTAAAGAAATATCTGCTTCAGAGGAACATGACCAAGAAGACGAAGAAGAGATTTGCGAAGGGAGAGATATTGGTCCAACACATTCAGAAGCTTTTCAGTTTTGGATGTAAAGCCGTAGAAGATGGTTTAAAGTCAAGAAAAGTGATTCAGGACAACTTATAAAGGATTAAAAGTATTCGCGATTTTGCAGCTTCAAAAGAAAAGCTAGTTTTAAGCAAAAATCGATAATTTATTTTTTTAATAAAAAAGAATTTAATATTAAAGCTATTATTTTATAAAGCTAAATAAAAAAAAAATATTCATACTGTGCCTCTACGACACTCTGGACTCTCGACCGCCAGGAGTATGATTTTGAAGATTTACCTGTGATTGGCAACAATTTCGGCATATGTTTTGATAATTCAGTTGATGTTGTACGCGAAAACGAAACCTGATGAACAATTTGATTCATCAGGTTTGATCAGCAAATGGTTTCATCTTTTTAGATACAATTTGATTAACAGTATAACTAGCTTTCACTGCTAAATCTGATGAAAAACTTTTAAGTTTGAAGATGTTTTGCTGCTGTTTTATCGAATATCAGAATCTGATGAAAAACTTTTAAGTTTGAAGATGTTTTGCTGCTGTTGTAATTTTTTTTCGAATTGATTAATTTGATCCTTTCGCATTTGTCCTTTTTTTAATTCTTATTCATTTGGATATTTTTATAATCTGTTTCATGTTTTGTCTCATAATGCAGTTTAATATTATATTCCATTAACACTCAGGCGACCGGGCCTTGCGCTCCAAATTTACGCGTGTTACCGCACATTTTTCGTGATTTTGTTATTTCGCACGGCATTGACGATTTTGACATGTAGAGCAATTAACAAGACAGTAATATGTCGTAAATTAAAAAAAAAATATCTGAAATGTTTTCTGCTAACATTATTGTATGTTTATCGTATCAGGAGATTCTCAAACTATGGATCTGTTTGTTGCTTTCCTGTTACATTCTCCATATTACACAGTCATCAACTAAAAAAGCAAAAAAATATTTGTTGAGAGTCACTAGACTTCCGAGTAGGGCTTATTCCGAGCTATAAATTTCGAAGAGTGGGATAAAAAGACGTAGCGCTAACCAAATAACCAGACAGTAATAGGTCATAAATTAAAAAAAATATCATCATCTATTGTCAGTGTCATCTATTTAGCAGCTCGATGTAAACCACATGTGAGCTTGGTTTCTTGATTATCCCGCTTACGAAAATTTCAGCGGTAGCGAGACGTGTAAGACTGATGCTGAATCTAAGCATAAAAGGCAAACAGCTTTATCTTTAACTAGAGTGAAAAAATAATCTAATTTCCATTTTTCATTAAAACTTCGATTTTCATTCCCAACTTTCCTTTTATGTGTTTGCTGGTAGGACATATTTGCAACTATAACAATAGGGAAAAAATATTTTTTGGTCTATATAATTAGTTTTCTAATTTAAAAATAGTGTTTACCTTTTTTATTACAATGATACGGTAATAAGTCACAAAAAGACGACACAAAATACACACAAAAAAAGTTATATGATTTGTGAAACACTTTTAATTAAACTTGGAGCACTGTCTCGAAACAAGCAATTCGCGAAACTGACCAAAAAATAATAACACTGTTCATATTTAACAGGATTAGGCGGATAAATTCCCTTCAATATTAAATTGTATTATTGTAATGTTGTAGTAAAAACTGAATTATTTCGTTTTGTTTTAATTTTGGTTTTTTTCATAGCAAATAGCAAGTGGCCAGTGTGCCAAAACTAATGAACCGAGTTTTTTAATATTTAATTTGTAAAAAATGATTAAATCACAAATCAAAAACAATATTATAGATGTTTTTAATTCTGTTTTCCAAAATATATATATATTTTTTAAAAATTCGTATTTTTTTTTATCCAGAGTGGTAAAGGTAATAAAGTAATAAATCCCTTTTCAGATCCCGTCATAGAAGGACATCCATCAGTGCCCACACAAACCAATTTTTTTATATCAATATTATTCTTCGTTCTGTCGGCCGGAGCGGCACGCCAGTACTGCAGTTTTTGCATAAAGAATTGCATTGTGAGCTCAAGAAGTGCAGCACCGCTCATACCCACTTGCTAACGACTGTTGCTAACCGACCGATTGCAACTCAAAATTGAAAACATGTTGAAAACAACACCAAAAAAATATTTGGTGACTATAATTATTTTGGGCCGCACATAAGAGCTATTTAGGCCGCGGTTTGAGTATCGCTGGTCTACAGAGTAAAAAACGTAAGGAAAGAATACACACTATAAAGTGTAGGCGTAGTAAAATTTAGAGGGGGGCCTCTTAAATAGTAATCTGCCAATGTTGTTATCATGTAAAATTAAAGTAAATGTTGTTAGGAATTAAATGGTGAAAAATATCTCACATTTTACGAAATAATGACCACAATGTAAAAGTAATTTTTAAGTAATTAAAATCATAAAATAATAAATATACTATTAAATTCAGGTAATAAAAAATTAGGTAAAAACATTAAAATAAATAGAAAACACTATAAAAAGTCTTCTGGTTTAAACGATGGTTTTCTTGTAACAATAAAATATGGTTCCAATTTGGCAGGATCTCGTAACCAATCATAAGACATGCAAGATCCTAGAAGTCGACCTTGTATATTTCTCATTGTCTCCATCTTAGTAATTAATTTGCAAATGTGACTAAAAGTAAAAGAACATTATTTTTTTTTATCAATATTGGAGTCTAATGTTACAATTTAAATATATATTTTATCGGAAATAAATAATCAATTTTCTTGATTAGAATCAGCAAAATTTTCCTATAAGAGGTTTAACCACTTCACACCCGCGCGTTCACTGGTGAGCGCAAATCTTCTTTGGCGTTAGATCCGCGCGCTCACCAGTGTGCGCGATCACTTGGCGTTATGTCCGCCCTCTCTCAACTTTGATAACTTCATATTAAAAAAAACCAGGGAAGCGTTCACACACAGTAAATTGAGGATCATCACCATATTGGAAATGTTGGAAATTCCATATGAGGAAATCTATATTAGAAAAATATTCTCAGCATTGATTTTTAACAACAATTTTGATAATTTTCAAATTTAATTTTAACCAGTTCTATAATAAATAATCAAAAAAGAACAAAAATGATAAATGGATGATAAAAATTCAATAAAAAAAATTGATTCATTCTGACCAATTTCTTGAAAAGAAACCGAGTGTGAAGTGGTTAAATGAGATACTTATGGCAAAGCACTTTTTTATAATCTACAATTTTACTTTTAAATACGAAGTGTAAAAAAAACATGTTAAAGAAATTTACAGAAATCAATCACAAGTAAATAAAAATCTTATGAAAAAAGTGGTCCCGAAGAATGGAAATACAGCAGCATTTTTTTCATAAGTTAATGAAAAATATCTTATATTTAAAAAAAAATGTATTACTTATCAAAACTGTCGTTAATTTCTTGAGTATTGGCTATCATATATTCCTCATATATTCGCTTTTTTTCAGACCATTTAGTAGCGATATTTTTCCATTTTAAACTTGCTTCAAATAACTTTTCCATTTTTTCTTCTTCTAACAAGTTTAATTTATCCAAAATCTTGTCAAGCATTGAGAGTTTTAATAGTAATTCTTGAAATTGTCTGAAATTATAAAATGATATCTTATTAACCGCTTAGATGCCAACGTCTCACAGGTGAGATGCATTATTTTAAAATAAAATTAACAGATTTCACTAGGCTGCCTACTGAGCGTTTTTTATATGCAATTTACATATATTAAGATGTATTTTTCACAATTTTATTCGATAATTTATTGCGATACTTGCGATAGGAAACCCGGCCTTCGCACTGGAGAGAAATGTACTGGAAAACTAATTTTTGTAAAAATATATCTATCACATCATAATAATTATCACTTTCAATAAATCCAAAAGGCTTTTTATTTATTATATACCCTGTTTCATTATTTCTTTACTATAAACAATATAATTTAATAAATTAACTAAAAATGGACCTGAGGCAACATTTTTTAAAAAAAACCTTGGACAGCAAAGGGTTTAAATGACACACAAAGAGCAATGATATTTACAAAGTAACTAGATGAAAATAATATACATTTAGAGAAATTTAGAGAACAGCAGAGGACGATGTGACTAATAAAATCGCAACAAATTTCGATATTTCCAATAAGGAGGACTTAAAACTGTAAATTATAAATAAAAAAATGACATTGAATTAAATTCACTTTTTTTATAATAAATTTATATGAGAACCTGGAGAACAACTATCACAATCTTGGCCACAGGGTTGAGTCGGACACGTCTCTGCCGGAACTTGGATGGTGGATGGAAGGAACCTATTAGTGAGCGAAATTGCATAGTGTCCTCCGGGTGAAAAAGACCTGCACCGGGTTAGAAGGCGACTTATGTATGTATATATTAATATTTTCATATTTAAATATTTATTACTAAAGGAACTGGAAGAAGACGGACAAAAGCTTCTGTGGCAGATATGCAACAAAATCTGGAACTCAGGAAAATGGCCACAGGACTGGTCAGAGTCAATATTCATTCCAATACACAAAAAAAGGAAGTACGAAAAAAATGCTGAAAATTATGAACAGATTTCATTAATATCACATACAGAAGCAAGATTCTACTGCATATCATTAATCCAAGCGTCACGACACCACACTGGATTTATGCATCTACCTCCAAGAGCAGGGTAGGGTTTAGATTTAGAGGAAGAAAGAAAGGAACTTCGAGAGCAAATTCTCCAATATCAGCCAAATCCTTAGAGAGTAAGAGAGTTCCAGCATACCGACCAGTGATGTGTTTTATAGATTATAAAAGCCGCTGATTGCGTGGGTGGAATTGTTTGTAGAGGTGCTGGAAGAAATGCGGTACACCGTTACACATTAGTGCACTATCCGAAACCTGTATAAAGAACAACCTGCAATAGTCAAAATGAAATTAGGAGTTAAATTGGAAAGTTTTGAAATGTGGTGCTGGCGGCGATCTACTAGAATACATGGACATTAAGCGAACAAAGCGTGTCCGTTTTAAAAGAAATAGGGAACTATAAATTGGAAGCTTTCGACCATATGTCTCAAAGGATTCTTCCGATGCTTTGGGCATCTACATAGAAAAAAGCTTGATAGCCTGCATTTCGTCAGCAGAAGCGTGATACAAGGACTACAGGAAGAGGTAGGGTGCCCACCAGCTGGAGCAACTAAGTGAAGACCGCCACAGGGTCCACCGTAGTAGCTGCGATGCGGGATGCAGATGCAGAGAATCCTGGAGAGACAAAATCAAGAACTTTCGGAACGAAAAGGATCACAATCCTCAGACATGAGGGTGCCGACCAAAGAGAGATTTAAATATTATCCCCCCCCCACCTTCTTCACTATACAGTGATCCTCAAACTCCCATTGTTGAAATATACCGATCTATTAAAAAAAATTGCCGACCCCTGCGTTAATACATCCTTAGAATATAATTATATAAGTTAAACTACTTTTTATGCTAGTTCTATTGTTTCTAAAATCACTGGAGTGGAGCGCTGATTATAAAATGGACTTACAATTTATTTTCTTTACTGTCACTATTGAAATAATAATGAACTGCTTTAGATATAACTTTCGTTTTCAAAACATTATTCCATCGGCCGTGACATTCTGTGGCATTGTTCAGTCGAGTTATTGCAACATCATTTGTCAAGTTTTGGATGCTGAGAAATTGATCTGTAAACGTTAATGATTGATAAAAAAATATTTGATATTATCAGTATAATTATAGATTTCTTTTGCAAACCTTGATTTACTGTTGAATTTAAAAGAATTTCTTTTGAATTTAAAAATTTTAAATCATTCAGCTTATTATTGATAATCTTTTCCCATCCATCTACTGCATCATTTTTATTATCTATGTCGGAAAACGATACTGCTCCAACTATTGCTTCATTCAAAGAATTTTCCAATAATTCGCAGGATATACGAAGCTGTATAAAATTATCCATCCTATAAAAACCAATAATAAAGTTGCATAACGAATTGTTTATGGAAGGAAGTTGAAGTTACTGATGTAGGAGAAATCTTAGATTTACATTAATTACTTTTACAGCAATATTTCAATAAATAATTATCAAAAAAATGGGATTGATACATAATATTAAATTTTCCGATTTGTATATTGCATTAAGTCATTGAGATTAATTACAATACTCTTTTTTTAGTTAATTGTAAAAAAATCAATATGATGATATCATAAAATTTCTATCTATTATCGATAACTTTTAATATTTTAAAAGCAGTTGTACATTTTAGCGCGCGCTACAATTGTGTAATATAACAACACATCGTTAAAAGTTATGTCAAAATATCAATTGAAATAAATTAATTGATTATTAAAACTATATAGGTAGTTATTATAAATATATTACTTAGCGTGACGATCTTAAATAGAATAACAAAGGTAGCCCGTGTATTCAACCGTCAACTGACAAAACGTTTGTCAAAACACCTTAACGTTCGTCCATATGCCAAAAATTCTAACAAGTAGATATTAATTGAAAAATGATTTGATTTTAATTTCATAATAAGAAATATGTTATACTATAGTTGTTTTATTGTTTAAAATACATAATTTAACTATTTTTTTAAATTACGGTATTGCAACATTAACGTGTGAGAGAACATGGCCGCATTTGTGTTTGTTGTTAGAGTTGTGATAAGTGCCAAGTGACAGAACTGTCAGACGGCTCGCCGTGATGGTGGCCTCGCTTATGACGTCCTCGTTGGGGGCCACTCTGAGGTCACGACCTTAACCTATCAGACTTCCATATCGGGCGTTAGTATTATTGTTATTATTCATATTTTCTATTCATGACAATTGTCTTGATTGCACAATAAAACGCTATTTTAACAAAACTATATGATGATTATTATATGATTTAAAATATATGTATATTTATGCAAAACAGTTTAAATACCAGTTGGTCAACACTAGGCTTATTGATTTTTTTATGTTTGACAGAAAGACATGCATTAAAAATAGAGGAAACAATCAATTACAACAATAGACCATATGAAAATCTTACCATAAATAATCGTCGTAATTAAAGAAAAATATATTTGTAATTTTAATAACAAACTAACCTCAATAATCAATTTGCGTCTACATTTAACATAACCTTAATCAACAGTGATTAATAGGTTAAAATTAAAATTTGTATCATGAAGTTATACCTCAATAAAAAAATAATCACTTTATTGTATTAAATTGTAATTTTTTAAATATTATCCTGCATCAAATATTCAATGGGAATGAGTATTTATTATATATTTAATAATAATTAGTTCATAATATTTTATTTTATTTTACTTTTAGAAATAACAAGTTTAACAATGGCTGTTGCTGCTGTGGATAATCCTCCGCCACAATTAATCACTACGATAGAATGGGATATGATGGATAAATCTAAATTTTTCCCACTATCAATGCTCAGTAGTTTTACAGGTGAATATTTATGTTCAATATAACTATATCGTATTAGCCCGAATTTAACGCAACATATATTTTTGAAACAATATTAAAGAAAAAAATAAAAAAAAACAAACAAACAATAAGTTTAGTATTGTTTTGAAATAAATCCTGAATATAATGCAAATTTAATTTAGGTGAAAAATATTTTAGGTAAAAAACTTTGCGTTATATTCGGCCTAATGAGGCAATTTAAATGATTAATACTAATAATAATTTTAAATTACAGTCAGATGTGCACTCTATCCGTTGACATTAATTAAAACACAACTTCAATTGCAAAGAAGAAGAGAAGCATATACGGGAGTTATCGATGCAGCTACAAAAATATATCAAAATGGTGGAGCAGGGGGACTTTATCGTGGTTTTTGGATATCATCGGTAAGATATTTAATAATAAATGTGAATGATTTGTTGCTATAAATACAACTCATTGATAATATTCTAATTATTGTAATTTTTAACAACTTACTTAAAATACTATCACAAAAATGTTATAAAATATTTATTTTTAAATTCTAGCCGCAGATAGTATCCAGCGTATTGTATATATCAACATATGAAGCAGTACGTCATGTTCTTGGTTTACAAGAGTTTAATACTAAAATAAGAGTTTGTATTTAAACGTATTATAATCTATAAATCCATTTGATATATTTGTTTATATAAATATTTTAACATTTTAGCCATTTATAGCAGGTGGTTGTGCTTCGTTAGTAAGTCAAACTATAATTGTTCCATTTGACATATTAAGTCAACATATGATGGTCATCGGACTTGTTTCACATTCTAACAAATCTGGAAACATGACGGTATTAGCAACTTTTTTTTATAAATTTTTTATCTTAACCCTTTCAATGCGGCAAAGATGAACACGAATCTGTAACTGTACGCGGTGCTATTTTTTACCACATTATTTTTCAGCCAAATGTTAAACAGTAAACAATGAAGAGGTGGAATTAGGATATATTCTTCCATCTTCTAAAAATTTAAATAAATTCATTATATTTTCTTAATAATAAATCAAACAAAAGATCAAAATGCTAAAAAATGTAAACCGCAGCTGGCTGGCACACACCGGTACAGTTCCATGCACACAAATGTACTGATTCAAGCACTCAACAGGGCTGTGCTCTAAAATAATAAAATACAGTAACGTAATACTCTATAACGTACACTCCTATAACGTCCCCGTCCCCCCCTATAACGTTTGCAGCGTTTTTTTCCTATAACGTCGATCCCCCCCCTATAACGTAATTTTTTTAAAACGCTAATTAGAATTTTCATAAAAATATTTTATATTCTTTTAAAATCAATTAATAAAATGTCGCGTCAATCTTCCCTGCTCTCAAGTTGTGGGAAGATATCGAAAGGATATCGCTCATTGCGCAAGTCAAGTCATTTGCGCTTGTTATCACGTATAAATGTAAAAAAAAAAAGAAAAATGAAAATGTTTGATTTATTGATTTCCTTCAAATCAAAAAGTAAAATTGAAAAACCTTAACCTTCTATAACATCCCCCCCAATAACGTCGTACCTTTCTTGACGTTATAGGGGGGTTTACTGTAAATAAAAATCTGCACAAACGTTAAATATAATCAAGAATCAAACATTAATTATAATATAATTTTTTGAATTTTAAATAATTTGCGTACAATATTTTTTCTAGCCCCAATCCGGCACACGGACATCATTACTACTGTGTTTGTGTCCCGTGATCTTCGCTATTTGATGGCAAAACTATAATGACATATTTCAATTCATATTTTGATCGCTTTCTTTAACTGTCTTGTTAATGATTGTTAATCTAATATAAGAGGTCTCGAGCACCATATCACAGCGGCGTGCACCGCATTACAAAAGCAATTCGTGTGCGCATCATATCATGTGGCGCGTTGAAAGGATTAACTAAAATTTATGTAATTTATTCACAAAGATGAAGAGAAACATTTTATTTTAGATTTTTTTTATAATTGTATAAAATGTTATCACGATAATCCATATATAAATTACTTTCTCTATGTTTTAATCAGATGGGCTTAAATCCTCTTGGAATACATCTTGTGCCTGGTCAGTCACGGTTACGACTGAGCTATGAAATTGCTCATAAAATATATCAGCAAGATGGATTGAGAGGTTATTATCGAGGATATTTTGCATCAATAGTAGCATACGTACCTAATTCCGCATTGTGGTGGGTCTTATATCACATGTATCAAGGTATATTATAAATACATGTAAACAAGGTTTGATAAAAAAATACCGATGATTTTCGTTATTTTCAAAAATCATCATTTATTCATCAATAGTATATTTGTATCCTTGAAAGTAGTCTCCGTCAGATACATCATATACTTGTGCCAACACTTTTTTTAAGCTTCGAAGCATTTATGCAACGTAATTTTCTATATGACATTTGGATCCTTCAGGAGTTGTTGCATGTTAGTTTCGGACTTAGTCGCGATAGCGGTTGAGTACAATCATGATTTTGTAGATTTTATGGAACTATGAGGAGACCAGGCCGCTTTCTATGCTGATTCGGTGATGGATGTGCTGCCGGAGGTGCCCGTAGCATTCGATCAGACGGTATATTAAATACAATTCG
>JAGXCT010035903.1:0-17787 GCA_022495035.1 Philopotamus ludificatus | reverse complement strand
TTTAGACATTCGCGTTAGAGCGAAGTTAAGCCTACTGTATGTAGATCCTGTTAGGTGAAAGATCTCCACTAAATCTGTGCAATAAATAATATTTTTTTGAGTGTATATATGTATATACATAGATTTTTCTTTCACCTATCCTTTGAAACTAAAACATATTTTTTTTGCCAAAAATGTTAAATGTTGTGCTTTCCTCGACTTACGCGAAAACTTCGGAACCAATTAATCGCCTAAGTCGAGGACTGACTGTCTATGATAAAAAATCGGTATGAATTATTTATGTGTATCATTCATATTGATATATGATTTGTGAATATATGGCCAATGAATAATCGTTCATGATTACCAAATGAAATAAGATATTTCAAATGATCATATTGGACGTTTAATATTTCATAAACATCATTATCCAATCAAATTCTAAATACCGAAAGTGTTTCGTTCTAATTTTTACGTTTCAAGGTCGTCTGCATTCTACATACGTGTACGTATGATCTCCATGTGATGTACGAAACTAGTTCCACTTATACCAGCTTTATTTACCATTGTACATCACAAGATAGGGTAATCCGACACAATCTTTCTAATAAATAAATCCAATTTGAAATTACAAATTCTCAATCATTCAGAATATGGATATTGATTAGATGTATGTATTAAAAAAAAATTTTTTTGGAACAAAATTTAATTCTTTCTCATTTTCTCTCTGTATTTAAAAAATCACAAGAATATAAATACAGTCAGTTCTCAATTATTCACACTTGACGCATTCGCATAATGACAAACCGTTCTTGTCGTAATGCATAAATGCTTAAAAATATGGCAAAAATAAGATAATGTAGTCGATTGTGTTATCTTTAGTTATAATCTATAATTATTTATGAAAAATTTAATAACTTTTGCCCAAACCAATTGCAGAAAGAAGGTATTGTCGAAGAATTTATCAATTCTTGACTTGAAATTTTTGGGATCTATTTTCATACATTCATTTCATAGAAAATATACCCCATCGGCTAGCGGCGTTGGTTTCGAACCATTGTGACGTATCGGTTAAATGAGTTATTCGCGAAAAATCAAATATTAATACTTATATTAACAATATGAATTTTGTCAGAGATGAAGTAGAAGAGATAAAATTTTCTAAACAACTTAATTTGGATAAGGAGTTGAAAGAACTAGATAAACTTGCCCGGGAACATCTGATTCTTCCTTCGATAGGAATGTGTACGATTAGGCATTTTATCCAAAATAAAACTGTCCCGTCTAAGTTGAATCATTTTGAAGAATAAAGAAATTATTTAGCAGCATCTTTATCTGCATCAGGCAATTCCCCACAAAATTAATATTTTATGAAGACTACCTCATACTTGAAATACAGAAATTTAGAATCTTTTTTTAATCTATCCTTCCAATCTTCGTGTAAACTAAGGGCTTTGGCTTGAATAATTGATAAACTCACTAAAGGGGCATTGTTTTGGTGTTGATCATCCATGATGACAACATGGAAACGAATATTTTTTGCATTATCGACAAAAACTTCGTTTATTTTTATATGGACCTAACCTCGAATGGTAGTCGAGGCCAAGGGAATCGGGGTCTCACAATGACGTGAGTACCCCCCTTTTACCGCGGTGGCCCATCCCGTCTTATATAAAGTTAAATATTAGCAATCAGAAATACTGCATATCTGAGTCTATCATTTTACTCCTAACTGAATTTTTCATCATTTTAGATCTTTTAAAAAAAATATTGATTGTATGAAATCAAATGCATTACAATATCTACCGATACTTGGGACGGTGATAATGATGGAACAATCTTCGCTTGATCTTTCATCATTTCTAGACACACGTCATCGCTGCTTCGACATTTAAAATGTATTTCAATAATATGAAGTTTCATCTTTGAATAATTTTGGTAATATATTTGATTCTTTACAAAAAAGTTTGCCGATTTCTGGTCCAGAACATACAAATTTGTATTTCCTAACTTGTGCTGTAATATCCTTAAATTTAATCTTGGTAATTGTATGAGATATACGAGTAAAAAAATCACTGATTACAATAATAATAGCTAAATATGAAATAATGACAATAACAGATCAATTTCAAATTCAATATTCATCAAAATGTTTTGTTTTTATGATTTTAAAAAAAATGGGATTGAGAAATTTATATTCATATAAAGTGTATTATCGTAAGTTTCATTCGATTTTAAATAATTATTTAAAATAATACAACAATTGAACGTGTGTACGTCACTTTTGAACACCGTGTATGGTCATATTCAAGTTCGCCCGGTTCGCCGCTGAACGATTCACTACGACAATACGTGAACGATATATCCAATGCAAATCTTTCTCCAAAATTACATAAACTAATTTCAGAAACCGACACCCACGTACGTACACGTAATACGATGCGATCAAACACTAGATTGTGATAAAAAAAATAATCAGGTACGGACTCTAAAACGAATATGATACGTTGGAACATTCTAGTGACAACGTACGAAAACGAACGAACCGTTCAAAATGCAAACGGCTTTCGCCGTCACATCTTTCTCTTTTCAGATGAAATTGACGATTCGGCGTTGTGCCGCGTGCAAGTCTGACTGCAAACTAATAAAATAAACAAATGGGCGGCCGATCCAAAGATAGCACGGGCTAAAAAGTTTTTGGGTTACATCAGAAGAAATGTCGCCGGCTGAAACGGGGCGGCGGCACCGAGACCAAAGGCCCGATACAAGTGTAACTGTAATATTTTGCAACAAACGGTTGCGACGCCTCTATAAATAGACTGGCATCACACTGACCTTGGAGCCGATCTGGTTGCCGCATTGGCCGGCTTGCACGTGCACGATCTCCCTCATGGCGGTTGATGTGGATGCTGTTGCGGTTGCTCAGGGCTCCGGTACCGAGTGGTCCAACACTGGATAACCGGTCGCCACGAGGTCCAACGTCGACTGAACTGCCGCGGATTTATTCCTACACTGTTCGCCACAGGGTATTTCGAAATATATTATCACTCTGCCTATTTTAACGCCAAAATGTACAAATATCTTTATGAACAATTGCGATAAATGAGAAATTGCAGAATTCGAATCACGGAAAAAATCTGCGCCGATTAATTTCTCCTACAGTTTTTACAGCCGTTAAAAATTGCCGCCATTTTTACCAACATATTGTTTTTGTGTTTTTTTTTTATTTAAA
Organism: Philopotamus ludificatus; assembly: GCA_022495035.1. Classification (NCBI taxonomy): domain Eukaryota; kingdom Metazoa; phylum Arthropoda; class Insecta; order Trichoptera; family Philopotamidae; genus Philopotamus; species Philopotamus ludificatus. The sequence goes on along the minus strand of JAGXCT010035903.1, from coordinate 14,576 downwards.
TAATCATGTAATGATTCATGTAAAAATTGAAGATTGTATCCCAAATATAAAAAACCGTGTTATTTTTTTAAAAAAAAAAGGATGAACGTTGTGGTATAGAATGTTTTGTAAAAAGGTAATAATGAATATCCAATAAATAAATTATGCAAAATATTCACACATATGTATATTTATTAAGAATAAAAAATACTAACGACTCTTCTATTATGTTTTAGAATTTAATGAAGCTTTTTGTTTTTTATTACTGTACTGTGTTGTTTTACGAGTTGTCTGTACACTTTTTGATATCCAACCATACAAATCTGCAGGTCCCGTTGGTATTTTGAAGCTCTTTTCAGTTCGGGATCTTAGGTGCGATAATACTATTTCATACTCTTAGCAAATTGCAAGCCCTCGTGAATTAAAGCAGCTGTTAGTTCATAAATTTTACCTTTTTGTTTACTTTTTTACCCTTTGGAATTGGCTATTGTGACATAAAATTACGTCTTTTTGCGCCTATGTACACCGGGACGTAACAACGTGCAAAATTGAAAATACACCCAACTTTTTACACGGTTGGAAAAAATAAAAAAAATACACGATTTATTTGTACTAACACGGTTTGTTTGAATTAAATAATGAATATCGCGATATGAAAAATGTCGTAGAAAATCAAATTATTTTCCTAATACGTAAAGATTCAAATGATATTAATAATAACAAATAAAATACTCTATTAGCTTCTATATAAACTATCACTTTTTTTACTCGGATTTTGCTGAAACGTATCCACCGTGTAAAACGAGAGTTGGGTGTACATATATAAAAAAATATTTCTTGAAATCGTGTAAAAATAAAATATTTGTTTTTTTTGTGGACCGCGTTATTTCAAAGGCGTGTAAAAAAATAAGTTAAGTGTATTCCGAGAAATATTTCAAACGGTGAGACATTGTCATCTAATATATTCAAGAAATATAAATGCATCTATCCAGGGTTGTATTGGATTAGGCTCCATATTTTTCTACTAATTTTCTGGAAATATTTTTTGCTTAAATATTTTTTTTTTGAGTTATTATCGTAATTTTGTTTTTTAAATCTTAACTGACTGAAATTTATGATTCATTAAATCCTTTATATTCAAGGCAGATATCAGCTGTTCTTTATAACGAACAATAGTGTATTAAGCTACCACGAACTACACAATAATTGCATGTTTAGTTTTGGAAAAAAGGTTCCAAAATTACATATGCTGTTAGAGGAGTTGAAGAGATTCTACTACATATTATCACCAGATACAGATAATGCAAATTACTGCTTTGCAGATGAAGATTCTGGCGGTCTAAACTAGTTTCGAAGAATTATTTATATTTTGAATTGTTTTTTTTACTCCCCTGTAGAGTTATATTTTTCAAGATACTAAGTTTGCTTTCTAGCGTCGATATGACACTGGCCAGGAGGCAAATGTGAGTCTAAACATCCCACCACCGCCCCCACATCATTAAAAAACTTAATAAAAACCTGTGTCATGACTTGTATGTAACAATAACACATTATGGTAATGTAATCAATTGAAACTGAGCTAAGATAGTACTCGGTGGTTAACCAGCAGGGACATCTAATTAACAATAACCATATAGTGAATGTGGGTCTAACAACCCACCAACCCGCATCTTAGAAAATATCCCAATTTATGTGATATTTGATTAATCAAAAAATATATTTTAGTAAAAGCTGGAAAATATGTTTTGCCGCTTTTTAAGTGGTTACTAACAATTCACTCCCAAGAACAAACCAAGATTACCAGCCCTAAACTCAAAAAATGTTCAGTTTATACATGTTTAGAATCAGTAAGCTCTTTTTTTAAACTTCAAGCCGGTTGATAAATAAATGGCAACACACCCTTGTATCGATCTTTCAATTTAAATTATGCTTTAACCCTTTAACCGCTTAGGTCATCCCGGTGTGACAACCATTAATTCACCGCACACGCTGGCGATACGTGTTGAAAGCTTTCTATAAATGTCACTTGGTTAGTAATGTGATCATTTGATTCATGGGAACATTTAGAATTCATAATTTTCGGTAGTAAACTCAGTTTTTAGCTATATTTTTGCAGTTAAAAATTTATTCGCGTAAGGGATGTAATGCAATTATGTACATTTTTCTAGCGGTTAAAGGGTTAACGCGGTTCCGATTTGTCGATTTTTAAAGACAGAAATCAAATTTAAATGTATGTTTTCCTATTATCATTAGATCTATGTAACATTAAAAGCGACACTGAAGAAATCTCTGATTCATATTTAATGTTTACTCTAAAAACAAACAAAAAAAAATACTTTAAACAAAAAATGTTGAAATACATTTCGTTAGTAATGATATGGATAAAAGTTTGCAATATCGTCTAGCATTTATACAAAGTTTTGCGAGAAATAAAGACATATCTTAAAACACTGCAACAATTTCTAATTAAAAGAATTCTTAATATTAATGTCTAATGAGAATGTTTCGTCATATCAAGATAAAAACATCAAATTTATATTTTTATTATTATTAACAACTTTAATACTGCAGATAAAATCAAATGATAAATCATAATGACCGACAATATTCTTCTTCAGAAATAAGATAACTGTTTGATGGTGTCCCATTACTGTGCATTTCATATTGTAGTTTATAACTTTTCCCATAAGAGTAATGCATTATACAGTTACTCTGCTTTTATCATATTGTCGAATAATTAAAAAAAAATATATATATATTCTATTCGTTACTTTTTTAATACTACATATAATATAAATAATAACGATATATCACAATATATACAATTAATAATCTGAAGTTGCATGTGTATATTGGTATTGAGGGCAGTAAAGGTAATCGTTCTAATCAGTATTTTTTGTTAAATACAAGATATTATTATCTACGTAAGTCGCATGAATAAAAATAATACTTCGTGTTAACTGCACCTCAAAAGAAGATGTTGTTATTGTAGTATTAACGGCGAGTCTTTTTTTTCTTGGGGTATTCATCGTTAGTAGTTGTGAGCAAATCGGATTTGAATTATTTTCGAAAAAACATTTTCATTTAACTGTACGAACTATATGAAAACGAAACTAAAATTAAACTGATAAAAAAAATATAAAAATATTTTTGAAGAATGAAAAAAATAGATATAATATAAACATAACTTAAACACCAAATACTGTTATTAATTAATCCGAGACATGCATAAAATTACCAGCCTTATGTCTATTAATCGGTTTAAGGTTAGTTTTGAGTATCGGACTATAGTCATCCCTGTGTGACAACAGTCAATTCATCGCACACCCTAGCTACATGTTCTGGAAGCCTAATTAGTTTTATTAGTAAATTCTAGTTTTAGCAAAATTTTCGGATTTGTTAATTTATTCGCGTACGGGACGTAATGTAATTATGTAAATTTCTCTAGCGGTTAAAGGGTTAAAAGTAATTGCGAAGTGCTATTTTTGTATACAAAATACTCATAGTATCGACTTTTGTTTCAATAGAGTTGGCAACACTGTGTTGCCTCTGTCAGACTTGATTTCTACGTATGCCAGCTCACTTGCTACACCGGGCCACACCATTCGTAATAAAACAGTTATAGTCTCCAATGGAAAAAGACATATAATTTAGTAAGATTATTTATTTTGAACTTGTTTTAAATAATTGATGATCCGTCTAAGCCCTAGTAGTAATAATAATATACTTTATTGTATTATTGTTTTTAATAAGGTATGGTCGATATACCCACTGTTTAAACCGTTTTGGCGAAAGATACGATTTTACTCATGTACTTTTAAGTCATAAATTGGTAAAAATGACTGTATTATGTGTGAATATATATATTCCATATTTATTAGAAGTTTGAACCATATAATTCGCTGATTTACAAATAGTCTCTAAGAAATTTTATATTTGGCCAATGTCTTCAACTAAATAATTAATATATATATTTAATTAATATTTCTGAGTAGGATATAATTTTAATAATTATTATTCAAACGTTATATTTATTATTTGATTTACATTGTTCGGGTGACAGTTGGTCCCGAGCGGCTCGCGTCCCGCGGGTTACGGATCGCTGCCAAAGTGAGTCAGTGGCGAGACACGCCCGCCCCCGGCGCAGCCCCCCCTCGCAGCCTGCTGCTGCTGTCCAGCGCGTTTGACTCTTCCGGTTGGTCTACAAACAATACGACAATATAAATAATCAATATTCTTTGTCGCAAAATCGTTGAAATAATCAATTTTGTGCTGTGTTTGTCAATTCATTGGCATGTTTGACAGATGCGTAAATATAATTGAACGCCTCTAGGATTACATTCGGCTTGTTATTGAGCGTTTTCGGTTGTCATTATCCGAATATAATATCCGACTTCATCAGAACTGTTCTGATTATATAGCTGGTGTGTCAAACTTTTAGATTTGAGCCAATTTGTAAATATGTTTATTAACCATTTAAATGTGGATGGTATGCATATATGCCACAGCAAACAATGTTTAACTATTGATGCGATGTACACTCTCTGTTATTTTTTTAATATCGGGTTGAAAATCTGTTATGTTTTGTGTATCGTAAAAAATGTATATAAGCAATGCAGTAAGTGCCTCGTTTAATTCAGTATATTGCGGTACTTCCCCATAATATTAACGTTCGTTTGGTGCATTGTGTTTTTTAGCAGTGAAACAGTGTCTGCTCTATCAATATTATTTGAAGTGCTACTTAAAACGTTATTATTTTTTTTATTAAATGACCTCGTTGAGAAACCATGTTGCACTTTGACGCTTAAAAATGCATCCTAAATGATAAATAAGGCTTTAATGTATTTTGTTGACACATTAATTAGTCATAGTGTATTGACTAATGCATGACGTTTCTCAGAATTGTATACTGCTGAATCATTAGGTGTCAGTTTATAAAGTCGGCCTTTATTTATCCAATGTAAATGTGAAGATAACGTTTACTGCAACTATTTAAAAATATTTTCTTGTATTATTTCCAGATAGAAAAGTATCAAAATGTCTGACCATTTCGGTACTTTGTCCCTCAAATGGGATCCCAAAAATCTAGAGATCAGGACAATGTCTGTCGAAAAGACTTTGGAACCATTAGTGTTGCAAGTCACAACGCTTGTCAACACCAAAGGTCCGAGCAAGAAAAAGAAAGGTATGTCAATCATTCTTTATTCGAATCATTGAATTTTTGTGATATTTTTCATATGTATTTTTATACATTTAAGGTAAATCTAAGAGAGCCAGTGCACTAGTTGGTACAGTCGAAAAAGCCACTGAAAATTTTATTGAAAAGGGTGAAATCATAGCATATGAAAATCCTGATATTACTCAAGAAATGCTTGCTGCTGTGGAAGAAGTGAAAAAAACAGGTATATTATTATAGGTCATCAAAAGTAAATAAAATATGAACTATTCTCATAATTACTTTTTTTTTAGGAGCTGCTATGTCTTTGGCTGCTAGAGAGTTTTCCGAAGAACCATGTGCGTCTGCCAAAAGAGGCGCAATGGTGAGGGCTGCAAGAGGTCTCTTGTCTGCTGTGACTCGTTTACTTGTATTGGCTGACATGGTAGACGTACATTTACTACTGAAAAGTCTCCGCGTGGTAAATTTTTTCTACAAAAATCTTAATATCAATGTTTTCATAAATGTGCATTGGAATTCATGTAATTTATTTTTAAAGGTGGAGAACGATCTTGACAATTTGAAAAATGCTTCTTCTCAGGGCGAATTGATCGAAAATATCAAACAATTCGGACGTAATGCAAGTGCGTACTGTTTTTTTTATGATATATTTTTAAATATTTTTTTTTTATGATCAATATAATATATTCAAATTTTTAGATGAGTTGATGAATCAAGCAGCCAAGCGTCAACAAGAGCTTAAAGATCCACAAATGAGGGATGATTTGGCTTCTGCTAGAGCCGTGCTGAAAAAGCATTCAACTATGCTGCTCACAGCATCTAAGGTTTTTTCGCATAATTAATTTCTAATTTGAAATAGATGTGAATATGATTTTAATGTGCTTTGATTTTATTTAGGTATATGTGCGTCATCCTGAATTAGCAGCTGCTAAAGCTAACAGAGATTATGTATTGAGAGCTGTATGTGCTGCAGTTGGAGCTATCGCAAGTGTTGCTCAGGGGCGCACACCACCAGCTTCGACTCCACGTCATGGTCCAGGAGAATTGGCCCATGCCCTCGACGATTTTGACGTAAGATATTTTACCTTAAAGATTTTAGAGTTTAGAAGTAAGAATGTCCGAGATCTATTAAATTTAATCTTTTTCAAATGGAATTTTAGGAGAGAATGGTGATGGAGCCTTTGGCTTACAGTGAAGTAAGGACAAGACCTTCCCTGGAAGAAAGGCTTGAATCTATTATTTCTGGCGCAGCGCTCATGGCTGATTCTTCTTGCACAAGGTAACATTTTTTTATAAGAAATTATTTACGTATAAAAGGTGGACCAGGAGTTCCTTAATTTTTTTAGATAGTTTCAGTTGGTCGGTTGGAAAAAAATGGTTTGTGAGATATTTTTTTTGTAGAACTGTTTGTTGCTTTTTTTTTATATAAACTCTTTATAGTATTGAGGGTAAAATATCTAAGCCTGAAATCAAGATCTACCAAATGCGTCATTGCATGCTGCTTTTTTTCGATGAATGTCTATGCGAAATCAAGACTACAATAGTCATTAATAAAATTGAAGTTAAAATAAGAAAATAAAAGTTCAATTGCTTGCTTAAAAGAGGACCACGACCAGATTTTGACCACGATAAATTAAAAAAACTAGTTTATTCCGATCCTACTGTTTTACTAATCACTATGACGTGTAAGTAATGCTCGGCGATATCTCACTGCCGTCTTAGAGTTCTCGCGACAGGTGTCACAAATACGGTTTTATTCGCACTCACACATCGTACCGGATGTAAGCGAGAAAAAACATTATGCCCTTGGTAACAGAAGCAAATATTGTTGGTTTTTTTTTTCGTAATAGCAGATAATAAAGGACAATGAATATTAATAATATTTATTCTTTAAACTTTTTGAGACAAAAAGTTGATGACATGTAGGATTTATATTAAAAGAGTTTTTTGAGAAAAATCAAAAACTTGGGGTCCCAAATAGACCTGGCACGACCCGACATCGGCACGGCTAGGTTAAATGCTGCACAAACTATTCTCCGCTAACAAAGAAACGTGCAATTCTTTATAATTACTTTTTGTCTCAACTTAAAACAGGAGATGAGAAGTGGATAGTGTATGAAAATGTTAGTCGTAGGCAATTTACATATCCATATAATTGTCTGTTTTTGGCGAGATGAAACAATTCTGGAGCTTCCAATCCCAGGTAAAATAATAACGTCCAAAGTTTATTGTCGACAATTCACGAGTATCGACTTGAAATTGAAATAAAACTGACCGAATTGGAGTAATACTGCAACAAGACAACACAAGATACGACAAGAATGACCTTCGAAAAATCCAAGAGCTGAGCTGGGAAGTTTTATTGCACCTGTTGTATTCACCAGACCCTATTTCACCCGAGTTCCATCTTTTTAAATCTATGGAGTACTCTAGAAAAAAAATTCAAAATGTAAAAAATGATATTGAACTATACCTTAATCAATATTTTAATTCAAACTCACAAAGTTTTTCTACGAGATAGATGGGAAGAGATGCTCAATAATGACAAATTATATTTTGTAATTTTTAAAAATAAGTTTTTTTTTAAATAAAGTTGAAAGTTGCCCTACAAAAAAAATAATTTTAATTCCTTGTCCACCTAATATATAATAGTAAGGAATTGTAACATAGTTTTTGATTTATTTTTTCATTTTTAGAGATGAACGTCGTGAACGAATTGTAGCTGAATGTAATGCTGTACGACAAGCACTTCAAGATCTTCTTCAAGAGTACATGACTAATGTGAGTTACAGCTTCTTGAATACTCCTCTTTATCATTTATATTTTATTTGCAATCTTTTCTTTTAATTAATCATTATTTCCGATATATTATTGTAAATGATTCATTTTCATAAATTAATATTTTTTGTACTTAATCTGGTTTACCAGCTGCAAGCATTGCGGTCAGGAGTGACGGTAATTTAATGCATATCACGATGATATCACATCTATAATGCTAAACACCTTTGGCACATATCCTATTTAAGCACAGCAAAATGCACACAAAATGTATATTTTGCATGATCGATGAATTGTTGAACATATAATTTATATTCCGTACACTTAATCTACGTCCCCTTGCAATGGTCTAATTTGACAATCTTCCTCAAAATACTTTATTTTTTTTAAATTTATCATAATAGAATTAAAGTACACTCCCGATTATCCAGACTAATAGTGGGGAGGGGCGGCACAGATAATCTGAAATATTAGTTTTTATTTTGTTTTCTTTTGTTCAGACTTTTATTATAACGTGGTTAATATTTATTATAAAAATACGTGATTTTTCATGAAATTTTCGATGTAAATATCCATTTTTTGAATCGTTCAATATTATAAAATAGATAATTTGCAAACCGGATAATCCACCCACGGATAATAGGGAGTGTACTGTATATTCATTTACATTCCTTAGAATATAATATATATATTTAATTATTATGGCAATCAAACTATTATATTATTCAATAATTATTATTATTTCAAAGTAATTAAAATACCATAAATTACTATATTTGTAATTATCTGCTTTTCTGAGAATTTTTAGTAGACCATTTATGCCCTATTTAACTAATCTTTAACGATATAATGTTGGCGATTCATGCAGAAAAGCAGATTTCGTTATATTTATTATTTTATTATAACTTCTCTTGCTTGTGGAAACTGTGGGATAAAAAAAGGTGTTCAATGGACTGACATGGACCGACGAAACAAATATTAATTGATCTAATTTTGTAAATACAGATCTTCAGAAAACAATCGGATAGCGAGTACCATTAGAATACCTTATTTTAATATTAATCTTGCTATATCCTATTAATTTGAATTTATTCTACCCTCGAATGTGCAAAATGGCTTTCATGATATTAATTTATTTTCCTGTTCTTATTGATAGCATCGGATAGTTAAAACATTTCATCATCATGATTTGCTTGCTTACTATTTAAGTATTGAAGGTCTGACCCTTGCCATGAAATGACATAAAACTACTAAAAATTAATTTTGATGAAATTTTAACTAACCATCCATCTTGTGATCTTTTGATATTTAATTTGTTTTTGTTTAATTTTGATTTTTGATTACTATCAATACTATTTTTTAGGCTGGTAACAAGGAGCAGTCGGATGGTCTTGAACGGGCTATTGATCAGATGTGTCGTAAAACACGTGATCTTCGTCGCCAGCTTCGTAAAGCTGTTGTGGATCATGTGTCTGACAGGTATAAATATGAGAGTTATACCCCAATTTTTTATTTTATTTGAATTTATTTATATTTCTAATACATATATTGGATATACAATGACTTTTTTGTATTTAGCTTTTTGGAAACAAATGTTCCATTACTCGTCTTGATGGAAGCTGCGAAGAATGGTCAAGAAAAGGAAGTCGAAGAGTATGCAGTTGTATTTACTGAACACGCTAACAAGCTTGTCGAGGTATATCACAGATCAATTGATAAAAATATAATCTTACTTTTTTCTCACAAGCATTCCGTATATTCAAACAATACATTGATTATATTATACAGGTTGCAAATCTTGTTTGCTCCATGTCCAATAATGAAGATGGAGTTAAAATGGTACGCCACGCAGCAAGCCAAATCGAAAATCTGTGCCCTCAGGTATTATTATATTATACTTTTATTTAATTGATGCATATTTTTAAAAAGGATCTGGATATATAACTTTTTTATCATTAAAAAGGTCATAAATGCAGCTCGGGTATTGGCTGCACGTTCTCGCTCCCGTGTCGCACAAGAAAATGCTGAAGTATTTTCTCGAGCTTGGGAACTTGGAGTACGTTTGCTCACTGAAGCTGTCGATGACATTACTACTATTGATGACTTTTTGGCTGTCAGCGGTACATTACTTTTATATAAAGAATGATATGAAAAAAATGCATTGTTCCAATTTTATATTACATTTCATTTTCATTTTAGAAAATCATATTCTTGAGGATGTTAACAAGTGCGTTGTTGCTCTCCAAGAAGGAGATGCTGATTCATTAGATCGTACTGCTGGCGCAATTCGTGGTCGTGCTTCGAGGTAAAAATAATTTACATATTTGCATTTAAAAATGCATTTTTATCAATAAAACTATTAATGTCTGTTTAAATGCAGGGTTTGTTCTGTTGTCACTCAAGAGATGGATAATTATGAGCCGTGTATATATACAAAGCGTGTACTTGAAGCTGTCAATGTCCTTTGTGACCAAGGTAAGATTATTTATTAATTATTAAAAAAATTACATATCTCTAAATGTATTTTTTTTAAATCCAAAATTACCGATTTTCGAATAATTGAGAAAATGTATATGTTATATAACGACGGGGGAAAATCACAGTGAAATTTGCCCTGAGGCGTGGCAGATGGTCGGAAATTTGATAAAAACATAATTTTTAGGAAAATCGTCATGATTAATTAAAATATTGAGACAAAATTGAACTTACTTAACTCCAACATCTACTGAATAGTTAATGCAAATGAATAAATATTCACAATTCCGCAATTCTTAGACAATACAAGAAGTATGTGACATGTAAGAGTTATTTGAGAAAAATTAAAAACTTAGGACCCAAATAGACCAAATCGGCACCGCTAGGTTATTATTATTATATGATTTACTTTTGTCAACATAATAATTTGAATTCTTTTATAAGAATAATTTGTATTTTTCATGTGTAAGCATGATTATAGTCACTAGATTGCAGATTTGGGTTTGATTTAAAACAGTAACCAACGTTACAAATTCTTTTTTTAATTATTAACCATATAATTGCTAAAATGTTCACAACAACTTTATAATATATAATGTCACAATATTAAGTTTAAGCCGTTGGTGGTGGATGTTGCTTTATCCATTCGAGTGAACGTTGAATCGCCTCTGGTATTTCCGGAATGTGACTTCCCTGAAATTATAAATTATTTAATATATTTTAGTAGTAATAAGCAGTATTTTATTTTTTCAGAATATTTTTATTTCTTTTTAATAAAATTAGGTATATTTTTAAATGTACCAAATTTTATGGATGGATTTTTGGATGTCAGTCAATTCGTATTTATCAAAGAAATTCATATTTACCAATAATTAAAAACGACAATACTTTAGCACTCAAATTACAGGATGATTAAAAAATATTGAAAAAGCATTAATAACAAAAATATTATCTTTCCAATTACATGAAAAATAATTATGTATTTGAATAAGCATTTCTTATAAAAATGTTAGCGATCATTTTTCATCGCTCATCGTATCGAAAGTGCGTGGAGCTCAGAAACGCACCTTTAGATCCCTAAGGGTGCAACTTATAAGTTACGACTAATTAGATTCATCCGAGAAACGCAATATTCAATGCACGCCCTAATTCGTAAAATATACTTTTAATTGTTACCGTCATATATATTCCTAAAGTATACATATGTGAGCAAAGTTTAATTTGTCAAATAAAAAAAATGAACCGTTGAAAACCTCTGATTATGGTAAAAATATAAAATACTGCACATGAGTATTGCCAGTGACCAATAATAGTTGACGAAAACGTGGTATATACATTTGTATCATCGGCCGCTAACCATCGGCGGCTTATGGTACACACGCTGTATCATCGGCTACCAAGCGTTGGGCACGCCATGGTACAACATGTGTACCAGCGGCCGTTATAGTGTTAATACCAATTAATGAAATTAGGCGGTGGCATTGTGTGTACCAAAACGTACTTGTAATTTTAAACACAACGACAAGTAATTGCGCTCACCGGTGAGTGCGCGGATCTAACATCGGGGATAATTTAATCTCACCGGTAAGAGCGCGGGTGTAAAGTGGTTAATTTGATGAAAATGTTTTAAAACATTTTTAATTCAGTTTCATTTACCTGCGGTTGGTATCCATTCTCGTCTGCTACATAAGAGAATTGTACCTGTTCTCCGTTAGGTGCGTTCCATTGCGCTGAACCTTGCGCAGATTGTGCTTCATCATCCTATGATGAAATAATGTTTTTTTAAATTTGCCAAAAAAAGGCCAAGATACACTAATGAAATATTATTGTGAGCTTACTGTTCCGATATTTTTCAATTCTCCTCTTTCTTGGGCGATAATGCCGTTGCCCGTTTCATAATTCCATTCGTACACTCCGGCAGATCCAATATCCAATGATTGTTTCAAAATTGGAGTTTGCGCATCCTGATTAACAATGTGAGATACGTCGGCCTTCACCGACGCAATCGCCAGGGAAAAAAATAGGACGAACAACATCTGTAGAATTAGAAGAGTTAACATATATTCGCACGCCAATCCTTTAAATCCGAATTTTTCAACATTTTACCTCTATAATATGTTCTATGAAATTATGAAATAATATTTTAATTATTTTTTTTATTTGGGGGAAGCATTTGGTCACGGGATTTATGGTATCTCTTCGAAATGCACAGTAGAAAAATATATGTATGACAAAATATTAGATCACATTGAGAGATCTGTGTTTTTTTTAACTAACTAAACGACAATAAATGAAATTAAAAAAGTAATAATTAATATCATAATTATTACATACGTCTTGTACGCACCTTGGACTGAATCAATGTAAAATTAATTATCTAATCTATAGGTAAAGATAGTTGTAATGGGAATATTTTCTTGCAAATATGTTTTAAATTCCATAAGGTTAGAGACTTTTAAACGGGGCATTGTGTAAATGACGAATAATTGTTCACCATACATGATTAGCAATGAAATTACAATTACTTGTCGACCGGGGTGAAATATTTTAATACCATGTTCGAGATAACATATATTTAAAACATCACCTGTTTCAGTTTTAATTATCTGCAGTGTTGAAAGACACATTACACGCAAATGCAGCAGCGATATCAGCAACTGCAATATTTTATACCTCCGATATCCTCGTTAGCAGCACTCCTTGCATTTTTAATGGTTTTTTTATCACAATTTTGTTCCTTATGATACTCTTCAATACAGGTGATTTTTGCAACGAAGATTTTGTTTTATTTTTCCAATAAAATATTCAGCGAATTATGCAAAATTAAGGTGATTAAGTTGCGCTTGTAACGTGACTGCATTCACATTATGCATATTTCAAGTTCCTATTTTAGTTGAGATCATAAATAGTGAAAAAAAATATATATTTAACCTTTTCCACTCTGTAGGCCAGAGGTATTGATTGGCCCAAAAGATTTTTTAGCATAAAAATTGTTTTTTTTTCTATCTATTTATAAAAAAGAGTTTTTTTTATTGAATAGGATATCAGATTAAAACCTAAAGATATTTCTCATTCATTATTCAAATGAAATTTTTTATATATTCGTAAAATATATTTAATGAGAGTAGAACGTAGATTCGACCAAAAATATTGAGAGTAGAATGAATAGTTTCATTTCGATAATTTAAAACATGATATTTTCGTCTTCATTTTTATGTAATTTATATATATTAATACGTTTTAATGAACGTCATCAGGGTTTAGACGTGCGTTTTGATGCATACATTTTTGATATAAAAATCTAAATTCCAATCTCCCAATCGTTCTGTCATGGCTGCGGATTGTGATCTTTTTCAATGAAGCGTGCATACCTTTCAAATAACCGGGTCTCTTCGCAGGTGACGGAATATCATTAGGTCCATAACATTTATTTTGTGATGAAACAGCCGGTATCTAATTATGTGTACGATTATTTGAAAAGTATGTTATCATACGATTAAAATAAAATATATGTTAATAGTATGCACGATATGATATAAAATTTGAGATAGATTTCAACATCCAAAAAATCATGTGAATACTAATGAAAGATTATAGACCAGCCACCTGTTTGCCCTTGTATTTATTTATTTTAATTTAATTCAACACGCATGCATATTCCAAAAATTAAATATTTTCGTTACAACGAAACGGAATAGAGATCAATTTGGCTTAAATTAGTTTATTAACGGGGAAGTCTTAGATTTTTTTTGTTATAAATTATTGGATTATTTTTATCTTTTTTTGTTTTGTATAATTTTATTCAATTCGTGTTTAATTTATTATAATTTTGAATATTTTCTATTGAAAATTTTCACATTGTTAAGTCATTGTTTCTTTGGAATGCATAAATATTTATGGTAATATATATTATAATTTTATTCTTCTAAGAAACAAAGGAATTTCTATGCTGGAAAGCAATCTTGCTATATCTCAAAAATTGAAACTTTACAGGGGAGTCAAAAAAATATTTTAAATGTTAATTCTTAAAATAAAAAAAGTAGAACTGTAATTTAGTCATTTATCTTAAGTTTAGTAGAAAAAACGTGGTATCAAATTTATTCGAGTTACAGCATACACCTGTCCCTCAATTAACGCGGTTTTTTTTAACGCGGTTTTAATCTAACGC